>VYZU01063670.1:25811-85749 GCA_013401355.1 Ceyx cyanopectus | reverse complement strand
AGGTAAGAAAGGGAGGAGGTTTTAGGGTGGAGTGAGAAGGGTAAGAGTGGAAGGAGTGAAAGATCATGTCTAGGTCTAGTTGATAAGATAGAAAGGATGTGTAAGGAAAAAAAGCATGAGGAAAATGGCAGAATGTTTCCAGTCACTGTCTGGAAGGTGAAGGGATATCCTGGTTAGAAATGAAAGAGGTCTGGGAAATTCTGCCAGGTGTCAAAAGACTGGGAAAAAAGGCTGATAACTGTTATGATAAGGATTTTCCCACTTCTGGATCATGCCACAAGTAGTATGACGTTTGGAAGAAAACATAAGAGAAAGCACTGGTAGGAAAATAGCTCACACTTTGAAACCCAAAATACCACAGAAGCTCATTGCAGCAACACCCTGATTTCCAATGATGAGAATCACTTTGAGAACTCCTATCCTGAGTCCTCAGAACCACTAAGAATTAGCAGATTACTTCCTTACTGTAATTACTTTTAATCATATTTGCTCTCTGGTTATCTGTTGTCAATAATGCTCTTTGATCTGCTTAACTGCCTCCCATGCAATTAAACAGTGGTGGAAAAAACATGGATAATATTTTGCTAATGATGCACTATTTGCATAGAGGAAGATGTAAGAACAAATGGTAACTCTCTGAGGTTTTGACTCAAAATGTTGTGGTCATATTTTATCATGTTTATTTTGGTGTTAACTGAACATCAGGCATAATTGCTTGTTACATTGTTAATCGCTTTGTTTTCAGCCAAAAGGTTCCATTATATCCTGCTGAGTATTACAGAGTGGTTTTTTGTTCTGAACTGTGTCAGCTTGCACAGGATTTATGGGTTGACCCCTGTTGCCTTGCTTAAAAGTTGGGGTTTTGCAGAAAATAGACCTCCCTTTGACACCAAAAAAAAAAAAAAAAGTTACAGGTGGATTGAAGAAGCTGAAAGTCACACAAATTTAATCATGTGCTCATGGGTCAGACCCTGTGCTAAGGAGTCAAATCAGTGGTCTATCCAGACCAGTATTCTGCTTCCAAGTTGTGCACAAATGAAGATGGCTGTACACAGTTGCAAGAAGGGCATAAAAAGCTGATTGCTGGTGCCATGAAAAAGGATGAGAAGAAGCCAAAGAATAGGAAGGACTCTTACTCTATTCATGTCTTCATGGTTCATGTCTTACGTAGGCCCACTTGACTATTTGAATTTCTTCCAAGGCTCTGCCAAGAGCATTTTGAAGTGATTCATGAGTGACTCTGGAGGATCTTGGTAATGAGGTGCTACACTTGGCACAAAACAATCAATGCTTGAATATGATCTCACATTGTTCACCTGCTGTTATCTAGACAACTAGCAGGGCACAAAGACAGTTACTAAATACATCAGGTCTAAGTGAAGCTTCCAGAAAAACTGTATGTAAGAAACTAACAATGACAGTAAAAAGGTTATTTAGAGATAATATGGCTAAAATATGAGGATTCTCCCCAAGTTGTTTTGCAGATCACCATACAAGTGCTGTTCTGATTGATCTGAATCACTGAAAGTAGTGTGTAGGACAAGGTCTCTGAGATCAAAATCTGAAGACATCTGAAAGCAGGTGATGCAAAGAGTTTGCATTTATGCTTATGAGTCTTGTGAGCATGATGGGTTGTGTGTTCTATAGATTCCACTGCTTCAGGCTGAAGTAAACATTAAGGTGGGTATTTTCCTCACCTTGGCCTGTTCCTCAGTGGATAACATAGCATAATGAATTTTAGTATAATTAATTTTGGCAGTAAGAGGGATCAAAATGAATTTAAGCCTTCAGCTAATCCTAATAGGTGCTGCTGAATCCATTTATCACCATCTTTGTGATTGGCAGCCAGCACAAAACCCAGTAGTAAATGCAAAACTGGCAGCATGCCCACAGAGCTGGCAGGCTCCGAGACGCTGAATGAGTGAATGAGAACATGAAGTAAGCACGATAACTTTGATTTTCTATGCAAGAGAGCCCACTGGAGCTCCCATAAAACTCTGTTCTCTTCAAATGCCCCTGCTAACACAACACAATAAGCTGACAAGAGACAGCAAATCCACTTGACTAAAAATAAAACAGGAATCCAACATGATATGCTTGCAACTGCGGGAGGAGCATTTCTTCAGCCTAAGCAAAACTCTGCAATTATCCCAGGGATTGGATATAGGCAGAGGGCAGGAAACTTCGGCTGGCTGGATTATTCATTGCACTGTTCTCCTGCTTGCATTGTGTTTGGTTTATGTTGGCCCCCATTCTCTTCCTACTTCATAACTACATAAAGCCCTCATTTGAATGAAGGTTGCCATTTGCAGGCTAAAAAACCAGCAATGTCTCTGCCTAGCTTGGCTTCACAGATAGCATGCTGAGGTCAAGAAATCTTATATTCTTATCTTTTTCAGAAAATAAGCATTTTTATCTTTTATAATGTCATTAAGGAATGTCAAACAGGAATAAAATTCTATAGCCAGACACTGCATATACAAACATTGAAACTTTTATACAGTACACGTGGCGGACACAGAATGCGGATGATTCACTCAAGATCACACACAAGAAATGTGTAGCAGAGCCTAGAACTGGACACACATATATTAGACAGAAATGAACCATGATTAATGGATGCAGCTGATAACCAGTAGATCTAGGTCTATTGCTTCAGATTTTCTACATGTCATTATGTTAAATACCTCGGCATCAACTACAAAGTAATTGCTGCCTAATCTCAGCCTCCAGATGATTCCATTTAGACCTTGTACAGGTTGAGGGAGCTGATGTTCATTTACATCACTTTACCTCTTATCAGGAATGAGTAATCTCCCTCCAAAATTCCAGTCATTCTACTCACACAACTTCAGTCACAAACAAAACATTCCTGAGAATTTCTTGGTTAAAATAATCAGTATTTTCATTGTCCTACTGATAGGAGGAAGAAGAACATAGAACCAATAGCACTAAAGGACTGACCTCTTGACAATGTGTTGGGATTCAAGTAAACAAGAAATGCTGGTTTCTGAGGTAGGTTCACTGTGTTGGCACTCAGCTTTTAAACCTAGAATGGATATGTTTTGTTTTCATTAACAGTGTTAATGATGCATAACCCATCTCCCTATATCTCCAGCAGGGTGAAGCATCTCACTTGGATTTTACTTTCTGTTCCACTTCACTTCTTGGCACTATAATGCCTGATAATGAAAACGTTTACTGACATTCCATTTGAATTGACCTACTTCTGGATTAGAACTTTGATGGCAGTGGGGATGGTGTCCAGGACATCCTCTTGGAAACAAACAATAACCTGTTATAGAGAATAATATTAATCTGAGATCCTCATGAGACAACTCATCAGGTTGCTGAGTCAGCATTTGGCAATGACACGATCATCAAAATTCCTTCAAACAAAGTACCACCCAGGAGATGGTGTTACCATTTGAAGTAAAATAGTATTGTCAGACTGCAAAAGGTTCAGTCCCACAGGAAAACACACCCCATACTACTGGATAATTTGCCTTCTGACTTCCTATTAACTCCAGTGCAGTGACTTTCCAACCCTGTAAATAATGAAACAATTTCTGCATCCCAATAAAGCCTTTCTGATAAAGCCTCTAACAGAAATGCTTCTGTGTAATGAATACTTGTTTTCAGCTTCTTAGACTTCCTGATATCCCAAAAGCCATTTAGCACACTGCTTTTGTCTACATCTCCATGGCCTGGAGAGTTCAGCAATTAAGCCAGAAGGATTTATCAGGGTTTCCTGGGATGGCTCAGCAGTGTATTTGAGGTGACAAGAGTTTCAGGTCAATTCCACTTCTCTGAAGCACATATGCAATGCACACACTTCTGATCATAGAGAGGTGACTAAACCAGAAGTCTGTGTGCCTCCTCCTTCACAGTTTGTCACAGAATTGCCATGGATACAGGTAGGTCACAGAAAGGGGCAAACAAAACATAGTGATGCAGATTCTAGTCACTGTTTCTTTTTGCTCCACTGTGTAGAGCTGTTGCCTTAAGGCTACACTGAGTATCTCTCCATCTCACAGAAAAACAACACACTTATCTAGAAGACACAATATTATCTGCTGTATTTACACCCTCACAGTACAGAGTCACAGAATTTTAGGGATTGGAAGGGACCTAGAAGATCATCTAGTCCAAGCCCCCTGCCAGAGCAGAATTACCTAGACTAAATAACCCAGGAACAGATCCAGGCAGGTCCTGAATGTCTCCAGAGAAGGAGAGTCCACAACCTCCCTGGGCAGCCTGTTCCAGAGCTCTGTCACCCTCACTGAGAAAAAGTTCTTCCTTGTGTTTACCCTAAATCTCTTGTCCTCCAACTTAATCCTGTTGCCTCTTGTCCTGTTATTGTATGACATTGAGAAGAGTCTGGCTCCATCCTCCCTACACTCAACTTTAACATATTTATAGACATTGATGAGGACCCCCCCTCAGTCTTCTCCAGGCTAAAGAGCCTCAGCTCTCTCAGCCTCTCCTCATAAGGGAGATGCTCCATTCCTTTCATCATCTTGGTTGCCCTGCACTGGACTCTCTCCAGTAGTTCTCTGTCTTTCTTGAACTGGGGTGCCCAAAACTGGACACAGTACTCGAGGTGGGGTCTCACCAGTGCAGAGTAGAGGGGGAGGAAAACCTCCCTTGACCTGCTGGCCACACTTCTCCTAATGCATCCCAGGAGCAAGGGTGCATTGTTGGTTCATGGTCATCCTCCTGTCCACCAGGAGCCCCAGGTCTCCTTCTCCAGAGCTGCTCTCCAATAGATCAGCCCCCAGCCTGTACTGACACATGGGGTTGTTCCTCCCCAGATGAAGGACTCTGCCCTACTCTTGTTAAATTTCATTAAATTTCTCCCTGCCCAGCTCTCCAGCCTGTCCAGGTCTCTCTGGATGGCCACACAGCATCCTGGTGTGTTTCAACTAAGGGTTCAAATTATAACCTACGGATTAGGATTTTACAGAATTAATGTGTAACAGAGGGATCTTGACTACTAGGGCACAATCCAAGGGCTACAGAAATCAACAGGGCTCTCTTCTTATTGAGCACAACAGGTTTTGGGCTAGACACTGAATCTCAGTGATCGAGAAAGAACCCAGTTCTGCTTTAGGTAGTAATAATAATGTAGATTTTCCAAAATAATAATGTAACTTTTCCAAAATAATGTAACATTTCCAAAATAAGGACCAACCTGCTGTTTTTAGGGATTAGTACCACATTGCTTCCCAGACATTCCAGCTTGCACAGGGCACCCACAGCTCCTAGGATTGCTTTTTTTGAGCAAAGGTTGGAAAACTCAGTGGGACTGCTGTAGTACCCTCAAGGTGTTCTGGTAACTTTCTAACCAGCAGTTTGTGATGTAACACACATTAAGACATGGGGGAAATTACTGAGATGATTTTTTTTTTTTTCACTTTACTGCATTTATTTTTGACCACTACTGAATACACACACAAAAAAAAACCCAAACCAACCAACTCAGATGTACTCAGCCAGGCTCAGATGCCTTTTGCATACAGAAATGCTGATGTACAAGTCTAGGATCTAGAAAGGAGTCATGAACATACCAGAGGCTGGAGTCAGAAGGTTTTTCATCAGTATGTCTGATCCCTGACTTTTGACCACAAATGATGTAAATTACAGGAGTCTTTCTCTGGGAGGGCTCTGTTCTTTCCTCATCCTGGCAGGGCAAGGACATATCAAGATGTCTGGTTGAGCGATATGTCTGTGTAGTGAGTGTCACAGCAGATGTAAGATGAAGCCTATCAAGCTCATCACCTCATGGAGCAGCTAGTCACATGCAAGCCACAGTCAATTTACTTCTCAGTGGGAGTAGCTGACCAAATTAAAGGGAAAATATATGCAGAATTGTGGGGAAAACACTCAGAGACACACTCACTGTGTCAGGTGCTCAGCTGTCTGTGCTATGGGGTTCTTGGGGAGTCAGAGCTCTTGAGAAGGCCACATCCCAAAGCATCTCCTTAGGGTGTGCAGTGAGACAGACCCTGCAGAAGCCTCACAGTGTCCACAGTCTGTAGGATTTGGCTTCAGATCTCTGATGTCTACTGCAATAGTATGTATATGTGCATTATGAGAAGACATAGAAGTGAATCAAGAAGGGTTAACACTTAGAATGCTGAGCTGAAAGAGGACATGGCCAAGAACTTCGGTGAAACTTCTGTGAATTTGGGGAGGTCACTCAGTTCTGTGCCTTCATCTACCCTCTGAACAAGAATGATCTGCTTTCACAGTGGTGTGGCCCATTAGCCACAATGAAGGCACTGAAATATGTGAGGTACACTCAGTAATGACTATTTGAGTGCTGGGGATTGATGCAGTGCACCAAACTACAACAAGCATGAATATTTGAGTAGCAAAGTGATGTGGTCAAGTGACGTAGGTCGCTTGTGCACCATCCTTCTACACAGTACCTTTAAAAAGGCTTAGGACCAAAGATTTTATTGTTTGCTTGCTTTATTCTGTTGGGGTTTTTTTCTGGTTACAATTGTTGATTTAGATGCAAGAGGTGAACTCTCAAGTTATTTATATTCTGACCTCTGAGGCTATTCTTCTGCCAAGAGTCTTTCAAGTATGTGCTACTTATACAATTTATTTTGTCCAGATTTAACTATTGATTTTGCTCTCTCAGCACAACATAGTTCTGCATGACACAGAGACATGTGCATGAACACTCTTTCAGATGCATCCCTTAGAAATCTAAACCTAAGGGAAGAGAAGCATACAGACCATTGACTACCTGAAGAATTTTATGGCACTTCTCGCTGAGTGTGTAAAGCATCAGTGAAAAACCTTGTTTTCTGAACTAAAGCAGACTTTCCCACTGCTCCAGCAACTTACTCTCTGCTTGCTCCATCTGCAGCTACCACCACTCAATTGCACTACCTCCATCAATGTGTGAAGGTCAGAGAGCAAGAAAATGGGATAGGGATATCCTGGAGTGAGAAAAAGAAAGTTTATAGGAAGATACTCAGGTCTATAGGAAAAGCTGAAATGAGATTATAATTATTTTCCCTGATCACTGTTTGTTTGGGGTTTTTTTGTTGTTGTATTTCCAGGTAAATGTCATGTTTCAGAGGTGTACTAAGGATCTAGGAGGATTTTTTAATATTCAATTTTCATTCAAACCCTTCTTGAGAGTCTGATGAGCATGTTTTTTCCAGAGCAGCTCAGTGTTAAAGGACTGTCTTAGAAATGAACAGTCTAACAAAACAGAGGAACCACTGGGTGTTGGCCACCAATTTTAAGCCCTTCCCCTGCAACATGGTTTTCTTTCAAACCATGGTTTTACTTTCTGGTGGATATGGAGCCAGTCCTGTATTGCCTACATTCTATTTTTTGTTGGTTTTTGTTTTTTTCTTTGTCCTGTAGGAATCCCAAAGCTTCAGTTTCTACTGAGAACAGACAACCCACTGGAAAAGTCTCACACTGCTTAAGGATCTGCTACTTCAGTTTTATAGGCCACTGGAACTAGATGTGATTCTGACAATCAAATCTGATTTTCCTTGCAGTTTACGAGCAGTTAGATCCATGATTTTTGGATCACACATATCTGTAGTGTCACCGCAACAAAATGGATGTGATAAAACAAAATTAAAAGCCAGCAGTACTCTGTCAAGACCAGCCTCGTTACTGCATTACAGAAATTAGTTCTCAACAAAGACTTTTGCTTCTGTAATGCCCAGAGGACCTTGTGGCTAAGATAAAGCTCAATTTGTCTAATGGTTTTCATGCCCAGAAACAAAAAAGGCATACTCTATCCACACATCAGCAGCTGGACCTCTGGAAACATTTCCTTAGAAAGAAAAAATAAAATGGATAACCATCTTTTTGTCACAAGATTTTTCCCCTTCCTGCCTTTTCTCGGGGCAATCGGCAGCACTTTGCAGCTAGTAAATCTGTTTGGCAGGTGATCTGCCACGCACACACCAGATGCTGCTTTGGCAAAGTTAGCTCTGCCGTTGCCATGGCAAAGCTGGGGCAGGCAAATGACACGGATGCCATGGCACGTGGCCAAGGTAATCTGATGGCACAGGCCTTTGTTAATTGAAAGAGGGAAGCTGGCGGGTGCAGGCGGCTTCTCCCTGCCAATACAGACTGAACCTTGAGCAGGGTGCAGGACTAAGTGCCTCCACCAGCTGTTGGCTGTAGCCTGCCAAATCTGACAAGTGGCCAGGGCCACCCATCCTTAACCCTTGCTGTCTGGTGGAGGAGAAGCAGCACTTAGAGAAGCCATTGGAACACTTGTAAAATTTCCTTTTCTTTGAAATACCTCTGGTGAAATGAAACACTAAAAACCAAATGTGGAGGAAAGTGGTTGTGTTCCCCCTGAAGAATTGTGAACTTTTTGTTTGGTTGGCTAATGACAACTCCTGTGAGCTGGTGAAGCTGTCAGGACACAGCAGCAGTCATGTATATACTTTCCAGGTATCTTGCAGGTGATTGCACTAAAAGTTTCAAGGCTGACTAGTGAGTGATATGGTAAAGGGATCTGCTTTGGGAGTTGGTGGGGGAAACATCTCTAATTCTGGCCATGTTTACCTATATACATCTCTGGTTCCTAATGTGCTAGGAAAAGCAATGCAATTTGAGGTGGTGAGAAAGGAATCCTTTCTGAAAGTGAATGGGGTTTCATCAGAGATTGCATTTAATGTCTTCATCTCCTGTTCCATTACATGACCAAGACTTTGGATAAGAAAAGATCTACAGTGTAGATATGATCGATAAGATTCAGGGACCCCATAGACTCCAGCTATCCTTCTTAACCAGTTTTGAATTTACATATCCCACTTCTGATGCCCAACTCAATCACCTGGAAACAAAAGAGAGCAAAAGAGCATAGAACAAGGAATTTGCAACAGCTTTTCCTCTCTGCAAATTCCCTCGTTCTGCTCCACAGTCTACAGAGTCACTGGCAGCACCCGAAACAAGTCAATGGTAAAGCATCACTAGTTATTCCCATGGCCAGGAGTAGAGATATTAATGCCAAATACATAACAATGGCAGCAAAGAAACATGACTCCAATCCTATTTGCTCCCAGCAACTATTCTTGCACTCCTTGTCAGTCCTACCAAGAGTTTCTTCCTGTATAAGTATAATCTTCTCTTTCAAACTCTTAATTGCACACTTACACGAGTCGTTTACTTGTTTTTAAGTGATTTGGAGGGAAAGCACAAAAATGTTCATGTAGTCACTGTCCATTTATTTGACATTTAAAATATAGATGCTTGAGAGCCCAACTACAAACCCAGAGATGCAAACTTTCTCAGGACACTTATACATTAATATTTGCAAACTGAGCTCAAAAGAGTTAAACTATTTGTATTGCAGGTGAAACTCACAACTCTGCCTTATGTAATAAAGATAAGACCAAAACTCCTTGCTATGAAGCTGACCATAAAACCAGTTTCTATGGTGGCTCTCCTGGCACCTGCTCTTTATGGTTGCTATGTTGTCATTTCACTGGCTCCTGCCAGACATCACTAGTGTTGATTGCCACCTTGTCTTCATCGTGCCATCACTCATCCCAACAGGTCCTGCAACATTCCAGTCCTTCTACAAACAGTAGCATATAGGATAATACTACACCCTCCTCACAGAAAGGCCCTGCTCTCGGGCAGATCCTTCCAGCATCCTTTGTCTTCTGCTGTCTGTAGTCTCTAACCAATGCCAGATGCAATAACTGTCCATTTACAGCATCCTGGGCGTAATTCTTTTCAGTATTCATTTTCAGGTGAATTAATTTCATTTATTCCACTAATGGAAGAAAAGTCACCCAAACTGTTCCTTAAGTGACAAGTAAATGATGCCTGGCCCGTCCAGTTCACTCCTTTAGCCAATCAAGGGGAAGGGGTCTTTGTCTCTGAACACATGACTTGCTTGTCTTACTGCTCAGCAACAACAAAGGAGTTACCCTCTCACTAAAGGTTTCAGCCATGGGTCTTACAGATATAGTGGATAAAATCTCTAAACTGCAGCATCTTTAGTCAGGGGTTAGTTTTGCCAATGTGTGTATACATGGACAGAGGGAGGCAGAAAGAAAAAAGAGTAACAGCCATTGTATTCTATTGTTTGAAATAAGTCTGTTGCTTAAAAGGCTCTGGGCAGTGTAATTTTTACTTTTATAGACATGGCCTGGATGTGTTTGACTTTTCAAATCCTCTTTTCAGAGACCCAAAGGGGTCTGTTTATAAAATCTGCATCTCAGACTCCTTCCTATATGAAGTTCAGAGAGCAGTTTCTTCTGCTATGTATAAATTTGTCCCTGATGCTTTATCCTTGGAAGAATCTCCTTCTAAGTCAAACACTTCCTTTCACAGACAAAAAGGGTGTCTTAGGCAGGCTGTTTCCTATACACACACCCCCACACACATACTTACAGATATATATATATGTGTGTATATACAGAGGAAGAGAGAGATATGCTCTGGCTGCTGTGGGAGGCTTTGTACAAAGTCTGAGACATTAACAGTACAAGCAGCAGAAGAAAATCAGCGCTTCTTTTGATCAGTTACTTTCTCCTGCCAAGTAACTGCCTCTGTCCTTTCATAGCTCAGGCTGCCTGCAACAGTTGTCAAGTTTCAGAGGTGGAGACTGAGCTGATTCCTACCTCCTGTTCTCACCAGAAGCCGGGCTGTAATTCATACGTTTGCAATGCAGCATCACAGGCTCTGATGTGGCTGGTAGCTAGTTAGACAGAGGTACAACAGGGAGAGAAGAAGGTCAAGGACTGAACTGAGACTGGAAGTCTGTAATGCAATGATACCCTGTTCAAAAGCCTCCTAGTCAGTGATGGAACCTTGTGTATGACATCGCCTCCAGCTGATCTAGAACACTCCTTGGTGTGTGTTTTTTCCCACACCTGTTCTACACCCATGCTTACTGGATTTGGGCAATGCCAAGGCTCCACTGACAATTACCTACAAAGAAAATGCTGGAGTTTATTATGCATATTTATGGTTTTGAAATGTTATAATAAGATGCAGAAATGCATATTTTTTACCAGCTTTGTATGTGAACAAGCATTTTTGTCCAGTTTTATACCATATCAATAGGAATATGAGAGCTTGGCAAGTTTCCACTAACCTTCTGATATTAGAATAACTACCTTCCTCTAGGTCAGGGATTAAGTCCCCATTCCCTATTTCTTCTCTTTGCTAAAACAGGTTGAGGTCCTTAAGTCTGTTGGCTACCATGGGATGAATCATTGGAAGAAAAAAGTTTAAAAAAAAAACTCAAAAGGACTTGAGAGAATACAAAGAACAGGAAAAATCAGAGCATGGGGAACAATGATGACATATCTTGACTACAAATCACAAGCAGTTGGGGCTGCCCTATCAAGCACAGTTACCCTGTATCAGGAGTAAAGGTAAGAGACAGGGTGCTCATGTAAAAAAGGTTTCATTTACCAGAGAGCTACAGGATGCACAGAAGTCAGTGAGTGACATCGCATTGAGGTAACTCTGGACTTGTCATTGCTCAAATGGGTGATAAATTATTAGACCATTTCCAGCTCCTTTGGAGCTGTGATAGCACAGGATCAATTAATACACTATATACAGCACTTAAGGGCATGAATGTACTACAGGTTGATGAGCAGCAGGAGTAGATTGGGACTTTCCTCATCTCTTATATGAATGCCCTAATATAAAATAATTTCTCTGCAGTTGCTCAGTTCTTTGATTAGTGCTCCTGGTCACGTAATGATTAGAAACCAAAGTAAAGGCTTCTCAAGTCTTGCACCTTCCTTCTTGTAGCATACATACACAGAGGCTTCCTATCCCACCAGCCTGTTTCCATGTGGAAAGCACCCTGTGCCAGTAAGGGTTGTACAGCACACACAACCTATGCTCACCAGAGTTTGGCCCACAGATGCACTCACAGTTGCTAAGAAGGTCAGGTGTGCATTGCAGATATTGGGAGCCAGTCAGAGGCCTGTGGTGTTTCATTAAAAACTTGTATTTAGACACATTAACACTTCCCTCTCCTTGTGAGTCTCAAGTGTGATATCTGCAGGAAGCAAAGTGTTAATCTGTTAGCAGCAATTTCATCATGTGTAGAGATCTTATCACCATGTCTTCACTTTTCCTTTCAGTCTTTTACTCAAAGCTTTCAAACCTCTTATCCCTCCAAGCCTGAATCACAGCATTCATATTATTAATGCAAAATAAGGTCTTGTTAAATGAGTGTCCTGGTTTGGGTGAAAACCAAGCAAATTCTATTCAGTGATTTTACTTTTCAGCTTAGGTTTCTAACTAACTGCACTTTCTAGAGTTAGCAGCATGTTTTGCAGACAGAGTCTGCTTCTAACAGTGATAACACCTCATGTTTACAGTTACTGCCAGGGATGGAATGCAAAACCAAGGCCATGGCTAGAGTTTGTGTGTTGCACTGGGGGGTGCAGAAAGTGAAAGACCACACCTGCGGGGAGGAGCGGACAGGACAGGTGACCCCAAACTGACCAACGAGGTATTCCATCCCATACACGTCATATCCAGTATATAAGCTCGGGGGGTCCGGAAGTTCGCCCCTTCTTCTTCGGGAGTCCTTCTCTTTTTGGCCCTTTTTGCCCTTATTGCCCTTCGCTCGCCCTTTTGGTCCCTTCTTCGCCCTGTTCCGGCCCTTCTCGTCCCTCTTCGCTTCCGGTCTACCCCTTTGGCTTTGGCTCTTCTCTTCGCTCCGAGACCCGGTGCCAGAGTCCAGCTCCTCCACAGCGTCCGTGAGGGTGACGTAATTACCATCGGGGGGAGGTTGGGTTCGGTACTGGCTTTGTACATATTTGTATATACTTCATTTTCATTTTTTTTAATTAAATTGTTTTAGTTCCTTTTTCTAATCACTAAGTCTCTTTCCCTTATTCCTTTTCTCTCCCCTTTGGGGAGTGAGGGGGGTTAAAAGAGAGCGGTCTGTTATCGGTCTGGGGGTTGCCCTGACTCCAAACCGCGACAATGAGTCTGCTATCTCTGGTCCATGTAACACTTTGTGTATATGCAAAACTAAAAGCAGATAAAGCACATTACCAGAAGTGCAAAAAATCTTGTCATAATACTGAAACATTTCTTCCATTTATTGGAAATTAAAAAGTGAAGAAATAAAATATGACAAAAAATTCATTTTTTCACAAACCCTTTACTTCTACTGGTGGATATCACTGATGAAATTGCTCAGTATTTATCTCAATAGCTCAGTTCTTTATTTGGCTCTCAGTGCTATACCAGAAGAACTGGAATAGGTAAAAAAACTGTTGCTGATGACAAATAATAATCAGAAGTTAATGACAGAGGAGTGCTTTAAATACCAACTGTCTATAATAACATTTTCTTGGATTTCAGATCTGAACATGAGCCTTTTGAAATCTAACACAGGAGATTCCATTGAAAGTAGCTGTGATGACAAATCATTAATCAGTTTTTCTCTGAATCATGTATGTTGGTCATATACAGAAATCAGAGCAGCATTTCTTGGTTTTGACCTCCAGTATTAACATTTTGCATGGCTTTGGGCTTCAGAAATGTATTAAAACTCATTATTAATGAGAAGGACCATTTATAGAAGTTAAAATAGATATTTTTATAAACACAATTGTAGTCAAGCAGAGTAAGTAGAATAGAGAGCATTGAGCAAAAAGATTCTGTTAACCACTACATTTTAACAACAAATACTTAAATACTATTTGACATTTTGTGTTTCATATTTGACCCACTATCCATTTTCTTTATTTTGAAATGTAATGAAAAATGTTATTCTCTAGAAACCTTAGTATAACTGACCTGATGTTGTGCAACAGTCAGGTAACAGAAAATAAAAACATTCTTGGAATTGACCTGTAAGAAGTAGTGCTTGTTCTCCAGCTGAACATGTTTTTGGCTTTCACTATTGTGGTTTCATTGCTTTACAAACTAATTGGTTTCAAACCTACTCAGAACAGGAAAACCTAACACACTCAGGGGTTGGCTGTTTCCTCCACTCACTATGGTTAAAACTCAAATTTACAGAAGCTGAAGAGCTGAAGTAAAGCAGGGTGATTAACATAAAAAGCCATTTAACATTTAGACAGGGAATGAGAAAAAAATAATCTACTACAATGTCAAGAATAATTCAATTGTCCAGAATACATATTCAGGGTTAACTAATTCAGCCACATATTTAGACTCTGTGACATCATTCAGCAAAAATCAAAATAAAATGCCTGAGCTAGAGGCTGCTATAGGTGGCTGGAAAGTTAGGGGAGAAAATTGGCTGCAGTTTTGTTGACAGAGTAGGCTGAAAACATGTCAGAAATTCCATCCCCTTGTACAATTGGCTTCAGTGCTGGATGATGGTGACAATGGAACTGGTGTTGAGAAGAAATGACTCCTCAATTCCCAGCCCAAGCCTCAACACTTCACTGTCATTTGTTTAAAAAACAAAAACAAAACAAAACTCAGAAAAAATAATTCTTACAAATAAAAATTCCTTTCATCCCCCTCACAAGGCCTGCTAATTTTTGAATGAAGAAAATGTCTTTTGAAGAAAACAGCTGTTTGGATGATAAAAGAAGAAACTTCTAGGAATCACTTTTGGAAAAATTATCTTTTAAGGAAAAATATTACATTTGAATAAGGGCAAGAGAAGGGAAATGGATACTCCAAAGTTTCTGATAATTTCCTGTAAGTCTTCAGGAAATTACACGTGAAGTTTTTCCATCATCAGATTGCATAACTCACCAAAATATGACCAAATATATCACTGTGTGGCACATTGTGAGGATAGCTGTTTTTGTGATGTAATTAATACATCTAGGCTGAGAGAAGCTTACAAGAATCTGTGTTTCTTTACAATAGTCTATATGATCTAGAAGCGCAGTATTTACCACAGTCACTGACATGCCTCTGCTGTATGAGTCTATTTTTGTGAGGCATTAAATTATTGATAAAAAAACTTTAGAATGTTTTTACATTGGAGTTCTTATTTGGATGCTAGGGTGGAGAAGAAGCACAGGTTTGGTTGGCTGACTAATTCTAATACTTCATCAGCTCAGGTAATTTATAATACTTATATTTCACTTTCATTCTCCAGTTAATACCAAAGGACATATCCACTGCTTAAAACAAGATGGTCTTCTGGAGACAAGCAGCCTTTAGCATAGGCCTCCCATTCTACCAGTGTGTGATCTATGCTTATTTTAACTCTGGGAGATGAAAATCAACTTTCTCTGAGACTGGGTTAGTTAGTAATCCCTGTCCATGGAAACAAAAGAATAGCTGGAGTAATGGAAAATTTTAAAAAGCAATGGTGTTGAAATAGGTAATGGTTTATCTTCTCCTGAGATGGTGGCTTCAATTTCCCTCTCTGACCATAAGCACTTAGATAAACTAAACATCATGCTGCTTCTGAAAGCAACAAAGGACTGAACATAAATCCTTCCTAATTTCCTCCCTGTTCCCACCCACAAAAATGATTTTTAAAAATCCCTGCATCACAGGTTTCTCACAGGGACACTGAAGAGATGGAAAGATAAAAAGAGTTTCTATTCTTTGGTTACCAGGTTTTTCAGGCTCAGTTTCAGAGAGGACAGTCATTTAGTACATTACATCTTTCATTACCTCTTCCTCCTCCTCTCCCCGTTCCCACCATTCCTATCCCAGTTGCAAGACTTAGTGTGCTTTCAGAGTTCATGTCAGGGTCTGTAAGGGTGCACTGTGGAGATGTGCATTGCAAAGGTATCACTGTAGGAACTGTGTATACTAATCCTGGTGTGGGCAAGCCGTGTGCAATGAAGGAGGGATGTGGGGTGAGTCTATTCAAACAAAAAACTTTTCAAGCTGTCTGATATCAATAGATATATTATGAAATTCAGATGACCATGTGGATGAAAGCTGACTGGAAGTCAGTAGAGGATTGGACATCTATCAGAGACAAAGCAGATTCTTGCTCTAGCGGGTTCAGAACCACATCAATCTCACCCTGACACACTCAAGAACTTCTACTCCCCATATAATAGACATCTCAAAAACTCAAGACTGCAAACCTTGTATGATGTAAAAACTATATGTCTCTGACAGGCTTTTGGTGACTATATGACAGTTTTGGTACGTCTTTTCTTGAAAGTAGTGATCATTTATTATTTATTTTTTTTAGTTCAGAAGTGATTTCAGAACAGTACATCCCCTACATCTCAGAATAAGCTCTGTCTATAAAGTGTATATTTGATGCAGTGTAGATTGATTCCTTTCTTTGTGCAGTGTCTAAAGCAGAGAACAAGTTCCCACTTCTTTTCAGGTCACTTTCTACAGAAAGGAAACCAAACCTTTGACTTCACCAGAAAAGGAAGGAAAACGAGTATCAACTAAGACAAAATTTACTTTCTCAGCTCCTGAAAATGTAACCTTGCACCAATATGCTTCCATGTCAGTATGACAGACAGTTAAAGGACAACTCTTAATCTTCCAGGTTACCATACTGAAAAAACACTGACTTTCAAGTTAGGTTTCTAGGTCTGCATGAGTAAGAACATAAATAATTGGTTAGCTTATGAAAATAAATCAGTCTGTACAATAGTTCATCTTTAGAGTCCTGCTTTGTAGGACTTTTCTCTCATTCTTAGGAATACACAAAACCTTTCTGAATTATCTTATAATCTTGGAATTTGTGATTGAGATCTGAGAAAAGCTTCAGCCTGAAAATAAAGACACTTTTCCCTCCTCACCCCTAGCTACAAAGTCCTCTTCTTTACCAGTCTGTGACTTCTTTGAGACAGAGATGTCCTCACCACCGTATCTCCCCATGACAGAACAAAGAAATTACTATCTGCTCTTTAGGTGGGAGAAAAGGTTGGAAAAATACACAGGGCTATTGACTCACCCATAAAAAGGCAGGGCTGTGTACGTGCACTGAAATACCATTGCACACTTCTACCTGGGTGCAGAAACAAAAGATCTGCTTGTGGTAAGCAACTTATTTTTTCTCACACAGGTGAATCATCAAAGAAAGGAAAGGCTTTTCTACTTCCACTGCAAGTTTGACTGTACCCTGTTCTTTCCACTCATCTTCCCACAATTTCAAAAGCTTAGAAAATGATAGATGTGTTTAGAAATTAAAGGCTTGATATCACTGGAAATTTCTGAACTGACCACTGTGATTAGTAAATTGACAAAGCAAAAGGTTTAATGTAGAGGAAATACCATTAATGGAGGCAGTCTCAGCTTGCAACTCCAGAAATCACCTGAAGAGTTTGTGAACTCAAGGACTGCGATGGGCATCTTCTCAGGAAGCTTAAATTACACAGAGGCTTGCACCTCCCCTTGAAGACATTCAGGGAGTTATAAAATGAAAACAGTTTGAAAAGCACTGATTGTAACTGCTATGAAAAAACCCAGTGTAGGCTCAGACACCCTATGTTCTATTATCCTCAAGGAAACACCTCCTGTCAGGAGGACTGAACGGGAGCCAGTAAATGACCCTTCACCACAGCCAATGGTTATTTGGCAGATCTAAGGCAGCTTCACTGGGGCTGAGGATCTTTGCGTGAGCATTGCTTTAGCCAAGGAGCAGCTCCCAGTCCTTGGTATACAACTCAGTGAGACATAATTCCCTTAATACAAAGCCAGGAAAAACAAAATACACCAATGAATCATAAAAGTATCTGACTGAGAACAGTGATCTCTGCAATCTGGAATTTATATTAAAAGTCCAATTGTAACTAATTTTTACAAGATGCAGGTAGGTAAAATCGTGCACACACACAACCCCTTTGCTTTCATTTTGCATTGCTTGCAGTCCTAACTTGCTAGATGAGAGAGGAAATGTTTGCATTAATTAGTGTATATACTTGAGGGCCAGTAGTCCTGGCTTATTTTCCAAGCTCTGGCACTGATTTGCTGTCGTCCAACCCTTGCTTATATTAAAACCATGTTTACTGAACTGTTTCAAGAGTGCTTAAGGCTACAGTGATTTAAGCACAGTTTAGCTGAATGGAGTGAGACATTACTAAAGTAGTGCTCTCTGCCTACTACCAATAATGCTCTTTTGCAGTAAATCCTAGTAGCAGTGACCTTTCAAACCAAAACTTTTGTAAGTGACTAACCAAAAGGTATACACATTTGAACAGGAGCCTCTGGGTGCGAGTCTTATCCTGTGTGACCCACGTCTTTACCCTGTTTGCTCAATACTGAGTCTGAAATTCACACTTCAAAAATGGTTTTGCTCACTTCAACTTGTAGTATTTCCAGAGGAAGATGAGTTGATCAGTGCACATTGTTTTTACAAGTCAGAGTAATCATTGTGCCTGTAAGAAGAACAAAAGTCTCCTTCTATTTGATCAAAGTTTACTTCTGCAAAAACATGCAGCCAACAAACACAGGGATGTTATGACCAATATTTTTGAAAAATGATTCTCATTTAATCTTCATTCATACCACGAAAAGTACAGGGCATCTTCTCTACTAGTGCACTGTGGTATTAACTCGAATTTTCATCTTCTGAGAATTTTGTCCCAAGCGTCAATTTAGCAAATAAATACAATTTAGTTCTTGTAGCATATTCACCTATATTGGTAAAAGCAAACGACAGCAGATTTTACTTTTTATGCAGAGAAACAGACACCCAACCAAGCTACAAGCAGTCAGTTTCTCCAGCAGGATGCTGTGGGAAACACTGTCAAAATCTTTATTAAAGTTTAGGTACACACAACCCCCAGCCTTTCCCTCATTGAGCTCAGCATGTCCTGCAGAAAGACTTAAGATTTTTGGACCCAGTCTAATAGAGTTAATACACAGCAGGTTTAAATGAGACAGAAAGCCTGGACACATGTATAAATCCATAGATTTTTTTACAGAAATACAGGATGTATTCATGGAAACCAGTAATGAGGGGAAGTGTTTCACTTGTAAGAGGAGCCTGGAAGTATTGACTTGCTTAGTGTATCAAAAAGAATGCTGTGAAGGGATGCCATTGCTGCCTCTTAATGCATCAGGGTGTATTTCATAGAAAGAATCGATTATTAAATCTATAGAAACACAAGGCTGTGAGTGAAAACTAACCATGTGTGACTCAAGGCTGGAAACTGGTTACAAGTTTCTAATTGCCAGAGGAAGGAGTTTCCTGGAACAATGACAATAGTAGGACAGCAAAAAAAGACATTGTTTTCTCAGTGGCGCTTGATCTGTTTGGGAGCAGGACTGCACGCCAAGGGGTGTCTGACAGACAGATCAATGCAATCAAGACCCTAAATCACAAAGACGGAAGGTAAGCAGGGATTTGGGACTGAAAGGTAAGCAGGGATTTGGGTGTGGTGGGACTCACATAAAATGTATTTTTCTATTGAATATTGTTCAGTCCAAACTAGAATATTTCCCCTGGTTTAATCATGACAACACCATCTCCTGTTACTTTGGATTTACTCTTACCTACTTATACAAGATAGGAGTGCAAAGCCCTGATGATAAATAATTACTGAAATGCCCATCAATAACTTACAAGTCATGATTATATCATCCTTTGATGGAGGACTCTGCTTTTTAACCCTTTTTTTAGACACTTTTTTACCCACATGTTAAAAATTAAAAAATAGGGCTAATGTCATGAAAAGTAACAAGCTGGGTCTTCACCTATCGCTTCATAGCTGGATCTGAGAACAGGTAAAAAAATCTAGCACTTCAGAATTATTATCCACATTTCATTGGCCACTTCATTCCACAAAAATCCTCCTTGTTCTGTTTAGCACTTCTTAAAAGTGGTCACTGAAATGCCTAAACCTCTAAAAAAAAATAGATTGTGTATAGCCTGTCTAAAAAGAGATAGATTTTGTATAGCCTGAAGGTAAAATTTTTCCCAAGTAAACTGACAAAGGGAGGTGCTGGCAAGCTGTGGAAGAGGAATACCTAAACAACTCCCTCACTGAGGTCTGGGAGCTGGCAGATGGACCAGCAGTGAGCCTGTGGGAAATCATGCCAAGGTACAAAAAAAGAGACACAAGGGTTAAAACAAGAGGCACCTCCACTTGCCATCTTGTAATACAGAGGGAATGGTTTGTTTTTTTGCTCTTGTCAGAGCTCAGATGCCTCTCACCTATTTTGCTAATGTCAGAGTTCTTGTCCAAGCACACAGGCTTTCTGGTGGCTGGGAAAGAGGTCCCAGATTGCTGGTTTAAGAATCTGAGACATTGGAATAATTAAAGTTTTATCCCTAATGAAATGGACATAGAAGTTAACGAACACACTGAGAAGTAAGAGCTTGTGTTTTATCTGAAAAACTTGCACCTAATTTCCATTCAGCTCTCCTAGCATGGGAGGTGAAGACTGATATTACAGCTTGGTTCTGTCACTAGAATGATGTTGTGAACTTGGTATGATTTCAAACATACACTTCTTTACTAATGCTGAGGATTCAAGGCACTCTGGACTACATACTGTTTTAATGCCATATGCTAATTACTTTACAGAGCACTACAAAATTACTAACTTCTTGAAGGTTACATGTCTGTTCTAAATACTACTTACGTACATACTTAAAACACATTAAATATAAGTACATGACAGTCTTTTTATGAATCAAAGCCATAACTTAATTCCTGAGCCCAGAAAAATTGCAGTAGTTACTGAACGTTTCTATAACAAAAGTATCTTTTTATTATCAGATGTTGATATTTGTACTACTGCCCCACAATTACTTCTTCATAGTTTAGTTCTTGACTTATGCATGAGGTCCAGCAGCAATATTTTCTGATCTTAAACTTTAAAAGTTAGAGATGAAATGTTTTCCAGATTAGATAGCTCATCAACAAATATCTGTAATGTATTCATCATTAATTAAATTTTAGCTAGAGCTAATGATGGACAAATTAATGATGAAATAGCCAATGAAATTAAATCTCTTCTCTTATAATGCCATTATGTATTCCTTGCCTCTCTCTGCTGGGCCACATTTTTTTCTTTTTTTCTGATAATAAAATTGAAAAAGGAGTAGTGATTCTCTCTACTGCTGTAAGACAGATCTACAGATCTCTAAGTCAGTGGCAAGATTCCAGCTGACTTACACACACTGTTGATGAGGCCCTCTAGCCTGTCTAGTACCAGGTATAGACATCACTGACAAACACCACTTTTCTCATTTAATGCTCTCCTCCTGAGAGCAATTCTGGGAGAAAATATCAAATGTGTAAGAGAATAATTTTAAAGTTAATTAACTTATGTGCATCTTAACTATGTGCATTGCCGTGGAATAAATATTGAAAGCCACACAAGAGATGTCACATGAATTTACCAAAGATTGAGCCAGAATAGCTCTGTATCTATTAACGAGAAGGCATCTTTTAATGACGAAGACATTTTGCTACTTTAGATCTCTTTGGCTTTCAACATCTTGTGACACAGGAATCCTTAGATTAAAGTAGAAAAGGTGTAAATCAATAAATTAATCATAAATCCAATTAGGAGCTAGTTAAAGAGAATAAATCCATGGACTGCACTAAACAGGAAGGGAATTCCTCTAGAATTAATTTTAAATTGCATCTTACATAGAATTTTTATTAGACACTATGTTAAAAATATAATAGTAAGATATGAATGTAATTTGCTGATGACACAAAGTCAGGAAACTCCATCAACATGGAGATGAATAGGAACATTTCAGAGCTGAAAGAAAAAAACCAGACTGTAAGCAACACAATGGACTGGTTTGTATAATATGGAAAATCAGCTGGAAATGACAGAGACAAAAACTAATCTGGCCTTGAACAGTTGCAGGTTTGTAACAGTAAGGTTTCCACTATTCACAGTAGTGAGGTCCTTAAACAGCTTTCCAAAATAAGTATGAAGCAATCAAAGCAGATTGAGGATAGAGTTTGTTCAATTTATGAAGGGGATTATGAGAGTTCTTATTGTCTGCAGTAACAGGAAACTGAAACAGTGTTATAGAACTTCATAAAGTCTGCTATTTCAAGCTTTTTTTCTCCCTTTATTTTTGCAAAATTTTATTTGCTTTTTTCCCTTGTCCTCTCCAACAACTCAGTACTTTCTTGAAAAAATGGGGAACTCTTGTGAGACAGCGAAAGATGTAGAAAAGGACTGCAGGACATAACTATTAAAACACACACAATCATTTCCCTCATTTCCTAGGCTTGCCTGATTTGAAGCACTGGACTAGTACTCTGGGGCTGTTTCCATTGCAACACGAGGTGATTACATTTGACTTTTTCTTGGAGAATACCCAGCTAAGGCACTCTAATGGAAAGTCCTGCAATCATGATACCACTGAGACTTTTTTAGCAAGCACCATTATTACATCACTGCTCACTTAAAAGATAGTTCATCCTTTTTTTTTTTTTTTTTGTAGACAGCTGTGGGGGCGAGGAGATTGAAGACACACAAACAAACCTATCTTGTTGACTGACTGGTTTTCCAAACCCAGAGACACGTGGGTGGAGGCAGTGGGCAGTATCACTCTACCTTAGAGCACCGAATATTTGAACACTCGTAGATAAGTAGCTCAAACTGTGGGAGCCATTCAGGGGAAGGGTTTGCTTTGAAAAAAAAAAAAAAAAAAGAACACAAGTAAAGCAAGTGTGTAAGTGGTTCTGTTTTTTATCTTCTAGCAGAAAAGTAACTCAAACCACATATTTTGGATATATAATTTAAAAAAAAAAAAAAGTCTTCCTAAGTATTCAAAGAATGATATATAAATGAGAACAACCTCCCTGTTTTTCAGTATTACCAGTGAAATCTGATAATCTGAGCACAAATAACAATATCATTAACTATTTCACTCATGACCAGAGTGTTTAAAGTAGAAACATTTATGATTAGCACTATTCACTATGACTGGCAACTGTGCTCTAGCAAGGAGAAGAAAGACTGGTTGGGTATCTGAGGTGATCCAGACTTTCCTGAGCCGACTCATGAGGACCACCATGGAAGGATCCAGAAGGAACTATTTAATCGTACATCGAGCATCTGCCCAAAGTCCGGTGTATGACACCCTGTTTCACTTGCTCAAGGCTGGTTTGATGGAGGTTCACCTACAAACCACAGGTATTATGCTTGGGAAAATACCATAGCAGTTTTAAATCGCCAAGAGTTATGGAATCATAGAATCAATTGGGTTGGAAAGGTCTTTTTAAAGGTCATCTAGTCCAACTCCCAACACCGAGAAGAGAAAAACAAGAGAAAGAAACAGCACACCAAGTGAACTCAGCTGAAGAAAACAAGTGCAGCACCATGTTTGGATTGGTTCATTTTTACAGACAGTTTTGTAGATCTGAATTTTCAAGAGCAGATGTATAAATGTCTGATGCTCGAGTGTTCTGAGCAGAGCAGATGGTGTGACTACACAGGTGACTGTTTGACAGTCACAAGGATGAACAGGGTATTAAGATGCAGGACACCATCTCTGCTGAAGGAAGAAGAGAAAATGTTCAAGCAAGCCCTAAACAGGACCTGAGAGGTGGGAAGATATTAAAAACATATAACAGAAAACTCCTTCTTTCTGTATGTTTACATCCAGCCTCCTGCAGCTGACATAAGGCCTTTCAACACTAAATAATAATAATAATAATAAAAAATCATCAACAATATATGATTTCAAGACCAGAAACTACTCCAAGAAGTGTTAGAAATGTTGGAAAAAGAAAGTAATATCAGCAGCCATTTCTTAAGCCTGACCAGAAAATTTTAAACATTGAGATGTGATGCTGTATTCAAATATTCTCAGGATATTTTTCAATCTTCATGTCTGAATTAGTTTCTTTATTTGGACATACTTCTAAATACAACATGAGGACAATTCTAACAGTGATTATCTAATTCATATTGAGAAATAAAGTAGAATCAGAGTGTTTTCTAGTTTTAGGGTGTGGACTGGCCTGAGAGCTGGTTTTGTCTGTCTGGAGTTTTGACTAAAACTGGATAACAAAGTGAATTCTGCTTGGAAATCCAGTATTGCCAGGTGTTCTACATCTGGAAATATTTCAAGAAAAATATCCGGAATTTCATCTTCAAGGGAAACAATGCACTGGAAGCTGCACTGAATTGTCCAAAATCACATAGCCTCTCAGTAAAACCAGGAAGAGAATCCAGCTCTGCTAAGCATATTTGGCTTACTGAAATTTGACTGTCATTACATGCATTTTGCATGCATTCTTACAGATCAGTCAGTCACCCAGTCAGCCAAAAGTCTTCCTGGAGAAAAAAAAACAAACCAAACAATGACTGAAGCCAGAAGAAATGTAGTTTCACTCAAAATCATCTCAGCCAGTAACAGATATAAGTAACTGTGTTTAAAATGTATCAGTAGCTAAAGATCTCATTTGTTGCTTTAAGATCAAGATATTTCTTTTTTTTCTAAGCATAAACATTAGTACTTTGTCCCTAGTTAATATTAGTTTTATTTTTATTTAGACTGCAACATGTATGGTATCATACATAGTAAATACCTTTTGCTGCTGTCCTTCTGTCCTTGCCTGTACAGCTGTCTGTGTACTGCAAGAGAGTTCTTAGGGCAGAGACCAGTCTGACAGACTGTGGATGATCTTGCAAGAAGCAGTGTAGGGTTCAACAATAATCTTTAAAGAGTTTCCTGTGCCCATAGAGGCTGTATTTTTAAAGCTGTCTAAAGATACTATATGCCCAATTGTAATTACTGGAATTTCTACTTTAACATACGATGCTTTTGTACATTTCAGGTAGATTATTTGCTTTTCAGTGTGACAATGTTAAATTATCTCACTCCTATTGTGTCATGAGCAGATTTCCTAGTTCTCATCATGATGTTTACAAAACTTTGCAAGCGACTTCCATGAGACATCTCTGCAGCATGTTTTAGTATCCTACATGAAAAAGGCCATGGAAGAGGCCATGTGGTAGGTGATTCAAATGTAAGAGTTACTGTTCCACTCAGCCCTTATTTCATTAAATTTGTGTTTCAAAAGCACTTGGCAGGACTAGGATGCAGGTCAGAAACAGTTTTATCCACTTGGGCTTTTATGCCAAACCCAAAACTTACACATTTTCAGGGAACTGGCAAAAAGGCACCTTCCCCCCCCCCCAATAAATAACAATTCATGAGGTATTTTATTCTACTTGCAATGAAATAGCTAGCCTCATTCTGTCCTACAGGGAGACCCAGACTATCAAATTTATTGTACTCTTTTTTTTTTTTTTTAATTTGTCCTTGATAGCAATTGCTTCATTTCCATTTAAGGGAATCTGACCTACAAAAGTAGTCTCAGAATTTAAATATTTACTGTGGAATTTAGAGTTAGTGGAGAATATTTGATTCCCATTGACACTGAAGAGCATCTCAGAATTACTGAAGAACAGAAATCCCTCAGTATTTTTTACAGGAATCTGTCTATATTAAATCACATTGGAAAGTCAGAAAAACATCACACTTTGTGCACTTAAGTACCTTTGGAAATCTCACCTTTAACCTTGATTTAGCAGATGGCGAGGGAACAAAAGTCTGCTATGTATATGCAATTTTTTTCTAAAGCTTAAAAAGAAATGGTCAAGTGTACTGTGCTATAGTTACATTTAGTATAGATGGGACCTAAATTTTAGATTTGCTTTAGGAATTGATGATCATAAGGTTTGAAACAAAATGATTTTAAATAAAACCAAACCCTAGTACTTTGGACTTCTAGCAACTACTGTCTGTGCCACTGTGTTTTAATGTTGAATGCCACAGAGAGAAAAATTCTGGGTCAAAAACAGGCCTTCAAAACTAAGGCAAGATATTACCTCTGGTAGAAAACACCACCCTGTTCAGATCCCACAGCTGAACAGGTCACATGTGCACTGCCTACTGCATTTTAGTCAAAGACCTACTTTTTACAGTGTATTAGCTGGTGTAGTTGGACAGAATGCCTTAGTGGCTGCTCCCCTGGAGTGGCTCCTCAGTAACGTGCAGCGAGAACAGGAACCTCTGGCTGGAGACAGGGACAAGCAGCTGAGGCAGAAGGGGGGGGAGAGCAACCTCTCCAGCCAGCGCTGGACATGAACTAACAGCTGAAGCTCTTAGTAATTTGCCAGCAAGTTAGCTGGGGACAGAAGTAAGACATATTCTGCTCATACTAGAAAATAAGTGACTGTCAGTGCTCTTCTGCACACAGCCATCTCTCAGTTGTGAATTTAGGCAGAAATATGGAGTTCAGTCGCAGCTCCAAATGAGACCTTTAGAAACTGGTTTATTTATTCATTTTCTTTTCTTTTCTAGATCATAGAAACACTGGTGTTTGAAAATCAGAGCCTTTCTTTTTCCTCTTTTTCCGGGCTCTCTCCTTCCAGCGTCACAGCCATGACCTGATTTTCAGAGGAACAGCACTCCAAGTCCACAGGAGGTACTCAGCATGTCTGAAAATCAAGCCATAAATAGACGTGAATCTCTTTCTTTTTTCCTCAAGGAACTGAACTGCCAAGTCTCAGCAAACAGCCAAAGAAACTCAGCTTGTTCACAAATGCTAATTTAAAGCTGCATGAGTGTTTGCATAGGCTGGATTGGACTGAGTAAGTCTGAGCCACAATAAAAGGGAAATTTATTTTTCTAACAGAATCTAAATTCTTGGAGGTTTGGGAGGGAAAAAAGGCTGCCGTTTGGGAGACCCGCATCTGCGGGATCTGTGAGTCAGCCTTGGGGGGGAAGTGAAGAGGAAATCCCCCCCACTTAATGAAATGCTGTTGTGGGATAATCACTGCCAAAGAAACTCATCAGTTCAGACTTTGAGCATCTTTGTCTTTTAAAGAGTCTGAATCAAGCAAGAGGAACAGGCATTTCCTGTGGCAAGGGCTTTTTTTTCCCCATATTAAGATCAGGGCTGTTACTCTCCTGTAGGAAACAGTATCATTTTTATTGAGGAGAGAAGGGGCGTGATCTGGGTTTTATTATGTCTCCTTTCTCATTTAGGAAATTGAGTTTCTGTTTGTTTTGAAGATCTTGAGAACAAGGAATCATTTCCTAGCACAAAAGAAAGTAATAGTCACACTGTCATGTTCTTCTTATGTCTCTTCTTAAATCTTTGTTTTCTCACATCAAAACACTGGTATGTGCAAAGCAGCTATGGAAAAACTGTGATGGATTGGAGAAAATTCCTGTCTATTATCCTCACCAAATGTATAGGAAGAAGAAAGTGAAGTCCTTTGTACTCAGGGTAAAGGACCTTCAGGATTCTTCCAAAGAGAAGGCAACTTTCCCTTAGCAAATGATTTGTAAATTGTCTCAGATATTACACGAACCATTACCTGGCTAATTTTAACAATTTCTCTCCTGCATATAAATCAGTTTAGCTCCACTAACCACAACAGGCTAAGGCAAAATAAAGGGATGAATTCCCCAGGGCAAGAAGGAGTGGAGCACCCAGGGGGATTAATGGAATCTAGACCAAGAGTCCCTTAGGAAGGAAGCTTCTGGGCAGTGATAGTGAAAGCATGTCCAGGCACTGCAGATAGCTGGACCAACAAATATCTTTTCTTGCCTCTGCTTGAGAGATACTGGCAACAAATCTGCTTTTTTTTCCAAGGTAAGTAGATTCAACTTTTCCTACTGTACCCTGTTATTTCAGCTTAGCTATGGAGAAAGGCTAGATTGGTGACATTTCAGCTTGCTAACCAAGATGTTAAGATCTGGTCAGGTAAAAGTGATTCTAGGGGATGATTCACCCGAGTAAGCTTTATAAAGGACACCTCTTTCACCTGATTTGAAAAACAGCAGGGAAATCATGGGTTCTTTCCAAAAAAGGGAAATGAAGATTCTAAACCCACAGACCACATGGAGATGCTACTGCTCTTACAATGACAAATAAACCAAAACAACAGATCTTACTTAATTGCTTGTTTAGCTGTTTCTTGTAGCCAAGGGCACTCTGAATGACAGTGCCAAAGGAATCCTGGTTACAAGGGATGAAGATTAAGTCTGAGTTATTTCTGATTAAGAGAAGTCACCAATTTATCTGACAACATCTGTACTTCTGTAAAAAGCAAATAAGATACATGATACTTAATTATTAGGATTTTTCATATGATAAAAAAAAAGAAAAAAAGAAAAAAAGAAAGGTATTATTGTTACAGTTCTATTGCTGTGGCACTTAGTGACACAAGCTGTGAACCAAGATCTTGCTGCACTGTGTGCTGTGGAAGTAGAACAAAACAGTCTGTCATTCAGTGAAGACTGTCCTTGAAATTATAGTCACAAAGATGTTTCAATTCTTTTAATTAGTATAGTGAAGGGATTTTCTATTGATTTTGTTGGAAATCTTCCAGTGTCTAATAAAGCATGCCAATGAGTGACTTCTTAGCCATTTTCTTTTTTTAAAGGTTTTTAAAGTAGGTTAATAGCAAGAGGAGGTCCAAGGAAAACACTGGAAGATACTGCAGATAGTTACCTGGAAAACAGGGATGAAGAAAAGTAGAGGCATTCAGTGTTTTGTTTTGTTGGTTTTTTTTTTTTGCCTCGGTCAATACTACTACAGAATGACCTTGGGCTGTCCTGTTCTGATTTGGAGGAACACGAGTGTGGGAACAGTGACTGTTCATTTGTGGACACTGAAACTGCAAGGGATCAGCTGTAGCAGCTGAATGTTCACTAAGTTCATGCAACCTGAAGGGATTAATCCCAGGGTACTGTAGGAACAAGAGGATGTTATGGGAAGACTCCTCTCAATCACCTGCCAGAAGTTTTGGGAGTCCAGGGAGGTCCCTGTTGACTGGAAGTCAGCAAACATTACTCCAATTTACAAGCAGGGCATGGGGAAAGACCCAGGAAGCTACAGACCTGCTAGTCTAACCCTAATACATGGAAAAAAATATGGAGAAGTTTACACTGGATACTGTTAAAAAACCTTTAAAGAACAACACAATCTTCATGCACAGTCAACATGGGTTCACAAAGGCAAAATCTTGTTTAACTAATTTAATATCCTTCCAAAATGAAGTCATCCATTTAGTGGACGAAAAAATTTGGTGGATGTACTTTTTCTTGATTTTAGTAAGGCTTTTCACACTTTCCCTCACAGCACCCTTCTGGACAAGTTGTCCAACTGTGAAACAAGTTCACAGAGCAAGTAAGTCCCATCCTTACACTCCTGAAAGGGTTGGCAATGGGGACACGTGCCTTGCATCTTGCTGTTGGTAACTGAGCAGCTCCCCATCTACACTTCTAAGTGTTCAGCCCCATCTTCCATAGGCAACTGTGTCTCTCCATAGGCTGTCTAAAGAACAGAGGCATCTGTTTGAGGTGCTCTGGATGATCATTGTGGGATTAACCATCTGTGCTTTAGTGATGTGATTCTTGACTTAAAAAAAGGGGAGTGGAGATGGTGATCAAGGTCCTTTTGGAAAGTGTTTCAGCACAGACTGTGCTTTGTACAGTACAGGGCTACAAAAACACACCTTACTACACAGTTGTACTATCTATCATGGAATAACATTCAGTGGAACTGCACATCCTTAGGATGAGAATGAAGTCCAAAATGTCTTTAGTAAGATAGTTATATAGGAATTTAGTTGAGGTTGATTTTGGGTTGGGATTTTTTTGTCTGTTTTTTTTTTTAATCCTTGTGTGTATTCTGTCAGGAAAGAAAAAGGATGATTAAATGAAAAATATCTCCAATGTGTTCCATATATAACCTGAACTAAGAATGAATACAGGAAAAATAAAAACAGACATTATTATCCCACTGATTCAAAGGTGAATAACAAACTAAACAAATTATGATTTTGACCTCTGCTTTAAACTTCAAAAATTCTCTTTCTCTCATTTAATTGGATTTAAGCCATTAGTATGTCTTAGGGTATATATCTGCAGTGCTGACAATTGTGATGACTCTAAGGACCAGTATACACTGGTGATCTGTATCCAAGGGCTGCAGCACAGCCCTTTGGAATAAAAGTAAACAATTGAAAATTGAAAAGTGTGCACTGACCCCTCCAAAGGGGAGAAAACTGCAGACCACACCACCTAATCCAATATTCCAGTGAATGAAAGAGCAGATGGAAACACTCAACCAACAATGTTCAATTTTTCAATTATGAGGTATTTTAAGTGTGGCCTAATTAGCAATGAGATGCAGCTTTAGCAACTCAGAAGATCAATTGTGTTAGTAAGTTAGGGAAGAAATAAGAATATCTCTCATGTTGAAGGGACACTGATAGATCTTTGTAATTATCTCTTGTCTTCCTACAGAGAACAGATGCAGATATGATGCTACAGAAGCAAACTGTGATGACAAAGAGTGATGATGGTTGGAGAAAGAACATAGAGAAACGATTTAGACAAAAATGCAATTCTAACCAGGAATTTCTTGTACAGAGGAATCTTGGGTCCAAAGAAGCCCTTGTACAGTCACTGTAAGAGAACATGATAATGAATACATTCAGATGAAAAGTAGAAGACATTTTTTTAATAGTACAGGTGCTGAACTAATGGTGCAATGTCATGAGGAAGCAGTGATTTCTTCTAAACAAAGCTTTAAATAAAAATGAACTTCCTTTCTGGAAGACTTGCTTTTATCAAGAAAGATGTAAAGGAAATTAAATGCTGCAAGGAAATCAGATTACTAGATCTAAGGTCTCATCTTCTGATAGACTTGTAAGAAGACAGTGGCCAGATTTTCAATAATGTTTAGTGGGGAAAGTTTTATTGTTTGTGTTATTTGGTTTAGAACTAGATTATCAGTTAGAGATTCAACACAAAAAAACAGACAAAGATAACTTCCCTAGGTGTGAACCTCTTTAATACCCACTTTTCTAAGCTTTCTCCCAAAGACAGTATATGGTTTGATCTCACGTGAGGCCTTGTAGGAATTTTGTGTGGTAGACAATTTGTTTGCTAGAATTAATGCAGGACAGCCCCACTGTGGCTTTAGTGTAATATATGGGAAGCCAAGAACATACGTACAGCTTGAAAAATCCTAAATGAGATTTCATGGGGTTATCATCATCACACGTGTATAGCAGATGTACAGTTTGCTCTTGATATCTGTGTTTGAATTTGTAACAGCACCATGCAAACTTTTCTTGTACAAATAGGACTAAACATCACAGACAAAAAGGCCTAAGAATGGCTCAGATCTTGATGCTTTTCGTTACCTAGTAAGTCTTGGTTTCACTTGCATTTTTAGAATGTTTTTCAGTCCTTTTGACACCAAACCTCAAACCAAGAGACCAGTGTACTAATCTGCTGGGGTTTATGTGCTTTTCATTTGCAAATGTCACCAGTCATTTCTTTAAAAGTCCTGAAAACTGCTGCAAGTCACCAGGATCAACACTGACCTGTACTGAGGTAACATGTACATAGCAAATGCTAATACACATAAACACTTCAAAGAAAGGATGCTAGAAATCCTTGAACTAACAGGGATTTGTAGGAACTTTATTATTTTAATATTATTGTTGAAATGAATAATCTAAAGATAAAGAAAAAAATAAAGACAAGTCCTCATTTACTTTTTTTGGAGAAGAGGATACATTAAGGTTTAAACTTACATCAATAATGGTTAAAAAAAACTATAGTTCATAGTAATCTGCATAGATATTCTTGCAATTCTAATCTTTCAATCACTGTTCTCCTTGTAGCCACTAAAAATCCTGCAAAGGAAGAGCTCTGAGCCCCTGTGAACTCCAGCCTTTCCTCTAATCCAATAAATCATTTCCATGTCCAGCTTTGACATGGCGTGAACTGAAAATACATTGTTTATATTGCTCAAAATTACCCCCAATCCTTTCTTTATAACCTTCCTTTGCCATAACTATGGTTCTGGGTGCTGTGCAGCTCATATCAGAAAATTGCATAATTATTCACTTGACCTAGAAGCTGGAAGGTTGCAGAGACAAAGAATATTTACCCTCTACTCACTTTCTTCACTAGTTATCCTTGCATGGACACTGCTAGCAGGGGGCTAGATGGGCAGTTGATATGACATAGAGCAGACATCTTTTTCTTAGTAAACTCAAGAGCTGAACTACATGCAATCCTGCAAGGAGCTGTAAACCAAATAATTTCACATGTGACGGGAGAGCAGTGTGAGTTGCAAGGTTTTGAGTGTGCCAGGGTCATTCTTTGTAAAGGTATGTGACCAGAATAAGTCACACAGATGGAAAGAATGCAAAACACAGTGATTAAGAAACTTGTGGTCATGAAAGACCACCATTGTATTTGTGCATGACCTACAAGCTTCAGAGGCCATGTGTGAAACAGAACACGCAAGATGTGACTTTAAAGAGCAGCACATAGAGATTTGGCAGCGCCCGCTGCACGCTGGAGTATGTGACCTCGCGCTGATAATACCATTTTTCAAAGAAAGCAGGAAATGGAGGCTTACTGCAGGAGAAAAAAAATAAAAGAAAAAGTTGAGTCTTACTTGAAAGCACTCTCTATATATAGCATTCCAGAAAACCTTAACCAAACTGCTTACTTTAATCATATTTGTTGCTAATTTAATTATAATGTAGGGTCTTCTTGAAAGAAAAAGAATCATGGAAATAAATGCAGGGCTGGAAGACAACGTATCTGTGCTCTCATTCCAACACTTAATGTAAGACTAGTTGCATGATGATGCTGAGGAAGTAATTTAAGAACCTCTACTTCCCTGTCTGTAAAGTTGGGATAAAAATATTTTCCTTCTCTAATCACGGTGCTTGGAGGCTTCAGGATATTTTTGGAAAAATTTTACTTTTAGAAGCAGGATTTCATGGGAAGAAATTGTTCATGGGTGGAGCAGAAGTATCAAGAAAATTAAACATGTGGCTGGTTACATCTGTGGTGGGAGCCAGGAAGCATGGAAAAGAGGTCCTGCACTTCAGTGATGGTGAGAACGAGGACGTGCTGCTGAACAGGAACAGCAAAACAGGTGAGAACTGCAAACCCTCCTCCACCCCAACATGAACTGGTCTTACACTGTCCAACCTGGGAACAAGGTACTAAAAGACACCTATGGTGTCACCCTATTCAAACTGAAGTTAACAGTGATATGACATCTTATTGCTGTTTCTTCCAGGAGACTTAGGTATGAAGAGAACTACCTTACATCTGTATAGAAGCTTAGCTCTGAATTAAGCCAATCTCACTGGACTTGAGATACGGGCCCCTCACCACAAGAAAGACACAGGCACTAGATTGTGTCCAAGAAAGGGCAACAAAGCTGGTGAAGGGCCTGGAGCACATGTCTTGTGAGGAACAGCTGAGAGAGCTGGGGTTGTCTAGCTTGGAGAAAAGGAGGCTGAGGGGAAATCTTACTGCCCTCGACAACTACCTGAAAGGAAAGTGTGGAGAGTTGGTTGTTGGCCTGTTCTCCCAAGTAATAAGCGATAGAACAAGTGGAAATGGTTTTTAGTTGCACCAAGAGAGGTTTAGGTTGAATATGAAGAAGAATTTATTTATTGAATGGCTTCTCAAGCACTGGAACAGCTTTCCCAGGGCAGTGGTTGAGTCTCCATCCCTGCAGGTATTTAAGAGGCAGGTAGACAAAGTGCTGAGGGGTATGGTTTAGTCAAGGCCTTCTCAGTGTTAGGTTAATGATTGGACTAGATGTTCTTAAAGGTCTTTCCCAGTCTGGGAAATTCTGTGACTTGGAGGGAACTGTACTTATTTATACTGAGAATCTTTGGCTCTCATTATAGCCTTCTTTTCTTTTCTTTTTCCACTTTAGTACTGCCAGTAAAAATCAAAACCAAACAAAACTCTGCTAAAATGGGTCACAAGTCTTTGTGCAGAGCCATGAAGTTGGCCCTTGGCAGTATGTTCCCATTGTGTCCAATTCCACCACAGCATTCTGCTCTCTGCTGCACTCACTCTACAGCCTCCATTGACACAGTGATCTCTGTCCTGGAGGACACAGCAAGTAGCTGTTTTGAGTCCTCATCCCCCCAGTTCCAATATTATTGAGACACACTGCTGTGTACCTGAAGATGAGAGAGATGTCAGCACATACTTTGAAGCGGTTGAATTTGGTTAATTTTGGCTTAGCACCTAAACCAAAGATGAATTGATCTTGCAGGCTAGAGCTGGGAGGCAGCCTGTTTTGCCATCTATCTACTCTCACGAGCTGTGGGAATGGAGCACTGCTGCAGACAAAGGGGTCTCCGGGTGNAGCCCTGGTTTCACCTGTGGATGCTAATAAATCATAGCACAGATTAAGACTGCCTTTTTTACTCCTTTCCATTGCACCGTACTGACCACTAGAGTTTGCTGTATTAACGTTGGAGTGAACAAATCCAAAAGCTCTGAACCAGCACTACAAAACAATTTCCAAAGAAAGCGTAAATTCCCTGACCACAAACTGTAGAAATGACAATGCCCTTCTCCAGCTGTTGAGATGAACTCAACTTGAAACATAGAAGAAGCTACAGGAAGTGTATGATTAAGTAATTGGAACTATTTTCCCTCCATTGGTACAGTGCCAATATTTCAGCAATGTGCTAAGGGGCACTTGCTATTTTCAGATTAAGTGAAAAATCAAGGTCCTGACTGCTCATTTTAGCTAATTAAAGATCCCTTGGCATTTATTTGCAGAAGGAGGGATATTAGCTTTGATGAGCTGGAAAAACTCCAGCTAAGAAGAGCAAATGCTGCAGACCAGGTTCTCCCTGAAGTTCTGAAAAGTGAGTGCCCCTTTCTTCTTCTACCCCCAATGGAGCAATAATGAAGTGTGCTGTAAAAAGGAGTCACTTTTCACCTAGAAGATGGTGACAAATGCACCCACATCTCCCTCTGTGTAGTGTGTAAGCACTATGGCATGCACTAAGATGGAAAATTAAACATGATGGTAAAAATTAATTTAGGTTTTTGGATCCCATGTGGACACTGATTTTGGTGAGTGGATTGATTTCTGGATGAATCTCCAATGTAATTTCAATCTCCTCATATTTAAGACTTCTTAATGAGATTCATCTATTCCTTCTGACAGGTACTGGACAGTTTATTCTTATCTCCACTCATGCCCTATGTTCAGCTGGATCCATTCCCAGTGATGACATCAGCAAAGGGAACACTGACAGAAAAGAAAATCTCTTCTGATTTTCCATGACTACTACAACCACAAACTCAGGGAGCAAGACATATGGAAGAACAATTCTATGTAAGTCTTGCTCCAGTTTACATCTCTGGAAATGAGTGTCCTCATTCACTGTTGGGATGGGGAACATTATGTCAAGATGGGGAATGGATTCCTCTGATTTTTAACAATTTCTCAGCTTGAGGAAAGTGATTCTTTTCAGACACACTATTTAGCCACATTTTTACCAAGACAGCAGAAAACTTACCAAGCTCATCCTTTACCAAATTTCAGTTCCCTGCTTCAAAGTCTGTAAGGGTCAAAGCCTCTCATAAAAATGGCTTCTCAGCAAAATACTTCTAGGATGAGGACAAAAGCATTACTCCCTTCCTTATAGCCTCCACAGCGCTTCTGTGTCACAGTTTCAAAGAATCCAAAAGGAAGAAAAACAAACCAACCACAAAGAAACTGGAACAAAATAAGCATTTTCACTCCAAGTAACTACACTTTAGCAAAGTGATAAGCAAGTGAAAAGGGGGCCACATAAGCACATAAAGCCTATTTAGCTTCTATTGGTTACTTGAAATAGTAATACTATTTACCAGGCTGATGATACAGGAAAAAAAATGGACCCTCTGATGGCAGTCACATACATTCATACTGTCCTTCTTTTAACATCCTTTGCATCTGTTTTTATTATTCATTACTTGTGTCCCTACTGAAGTCAGCCCGATTCACTCATGGCGAGGTAAACAAAGCTTAATGGGACTACTTGCATTGAGTAGGTTACAAGATGGCATTTAGTGTACCACAGTCAGGAGTAAAATTCCAAATGCTCATATGTTCAGTTTCCAAGCCTGAGATCTCAAGTCAAAGGTTTCCCACACACTCTTGATTTTCATAGAAAATCAGCTTAAGTGCCTAATTATTTTTGGAAAANCAGCACATACTTTGAAGCGGTTGAATTTGGTTAATTTTGGCTTAGCACCTAAACCAAAGATGAATTGATCTTGCAGGCTAGAGCTGGGAGGCAGCCTGTTTTGCCATCTATCTACTCTCACGAGCTGTGGGAATGGAGCACTGCTGCAGACACACTCATACAGGTTGCTGGTACAGTGATCCTTTGGCTACTTATGCAGGGATGTTGGAACATGTCACTGACTTCTGTAAACATGTTGCTCAGCCTTTACCAGCCATAATACTGATTTTCAGTATTATTAGGTTTAAATCTGTTCCCTGAAATATATCTCAGTTAAATGGCTTTTGAACTAATATACATCCTGATTAAGTNATGACAATGCCCTTCTCCAGCTGTTGAGATGAACTCAACTTGAAACATAGAAGAAGCTACAGGAAGTGTATGATTAAGTAATTGGAACTATTTTCCCTCCATTGGTACAGTGCCAATATTTCAGCAATGTGCTAAGGGGCACTTGCTATTTTCAGATTAAGTGAAAAATCAAGGTCCTGACTGCTCATTTTAGCTAATTAAAGATCCCTTGGCATTTATTTGCAGAAGGAGGGATATTAGCTTTGATGAGCTGGAAAAACTCCAGCTAAGAAGAGCAAATGCTGCAGACCAGGTTCTCCCTGAAGTTCTGAAAAGTGAGTGCCCCTTTCTTCTTCTACCCCCAATGGAGCAATAATGAAGTGTGCTGTAAAAAGGAGTCACTTTTCACCTAGAAGATGGTGACAAATGCACCCACATCTCCCTCTGTGTAGTGTGTAAGCACTATGGCATGCACTAAGATGGAAAATTAAACATGATGGTAAAAATTAATTTAGGTTTTTGGATCCCATGTGGACACTGATTTTGGTGAGTGGATTGATTTCTGGATGAATCTCCAATGTAATTTCAATCTCCTCATATTTAAGACTTCTTAATGAGATTCATCTATTCCTTCTGACAGGTACTGGACAGTTTATTCTTATCTCCACTCATGCCCTATGTTCAGCTGGATCCATTCCCAGTGATGACATCAGCAAAGGGAACACTGACAGAAAAGAAAATCTCTTCTGATTTTCCATGACTACTACAACCACAAACTCAGGGAGCAAGACATATGGAAGAACAATTCTATGTAAGTCTTGCTCCAGTTTACATCTCTGGAAATGAGTGTCCTCATTCACTGTTGGGATGGGGAACATTATGTCAAGATGGGGAATGGATTCCTCTGATTTTTAACAATTTCTCAGCTTGAGGAAAGTGATTCTTTTCAGACACACTATTTAGCCACATTTTTACCAAGACAGCAGAAAACTTACCAAGCTCATCCTTTACCAAATTTCAGTTCCCTGCTTCAAAGTCTGTAAGGGTCAAAGCCTCTCATAAAAATGGCTTCTCAGCAAAATACTTCTAGGATGAGGACAAAAGCATTACTCCCTTCCTTATAGCCTCCACAGCGCTTCTGTGTCACAGTTTCAAAGAATCCAAAAGGAAGAAAAACAAACCAACCACAAAGAAACTGGAACAAAATAAGCATTTTCACTCCAAGTAACTACACTTTAGCAAAGTGATAAGCAAGTGAAAAGGGGGCCACATAAGCACATAAAGCCTATTTAGCTTCTATTGGTTACTTGAAATAGTAATACTATTTACCAGGCTGATGATACAGGAAAAAAAATGGACCCTCTGATGGCAGTCACATACATTCATACTGTCCTTCTTTTAACATCCTTTGCATCTGTTTTTATTATTCATTACTTGTGTCCCTACTGAAGTCAGCCCGATTCACTCATGGCGAGGTAAACAAAGCTTAATGGGACTACTTGCATTGAGTAGGTTACAAGATGGCATTTAGTGTACCACAGTCAGGAGTAAAATTCCAAATGCTCATATGTTCAGTTTCCAAGCCTGAGATCTCAAGTCAAAGGTTTCCCACACACTCTTGATTTTCATAGAAAATCAGCTTAAGTGCCTAATTATTTTTGGAAAAGAGCCTAAGACATCTAGCAATAGCATTTTGAAATTGTGACTTTCTGTGTAGTTATCCGTGCAGATCCCTGCACTCAGAGTATTCATAAGCAATAAAATGACAGGCATTGTTTTTCCCAAACTGAGCCCCAACCCAACAGATGTAGTTATAAAGAAATTAGTAGAACTAGAAACAAACACTTTAGGAATTGCCAAATAAGCTAAAAATAAGAACACATGACATGCTTCAGAAGTAAAATATTCTGCCTCAAAACTTGAACAATAGTGATCAGAGGCAGCCTGAGAATTTGAGGGCAAGCCAGAAAAACAACAGTTTTTCAGCACTCACAGTGCAACATACCCAACTGCTCTCTACTTTGGTCCTTTTGAAATACCGAGGGCTGGGTGAAGAGCCACAGGGAGGATTAACTAGGTTGTATTTGGGGAAAAGTGAGGAAATGAGGAAAAGCATTTCTTAAAGCAGTTGGAGTGACTTGAAGGATGCAGGAGGATGCTCTGTTATTTCTCCTGGTTCTCCTGAGGCAGNCAGCCTTTACCAGCCATAATACTGCTGAATATCAGGAGTTGATGCAGATGGTCGTTTAAAGAGTTATGCTAAGAACAGAAGTTTGTGGTATACAAGAGCAGCACAAAGGGTGGAGCCCTGGTTTCACCTGTGGATGCTAATAAATCATAGCACAGATTAAGACTGCCTTTTTTACTCCTTTCCATTGCACCGTACTGACCACTAGAGTTTGCTGTATTAACGTTGGAGTGAACAAATCCAAAAGCTCTGAACCAGCACTACAAAACAATTTCCAAAGAAAGCGTAAATTCCCTGACCACAAACTGTAGAAATGACAATGCCCTTCTCCAGCTGTTGAGATGAACTCAACTTGAAACATAGAAGAAGCTACAGGAAGTGTATGATTAAGTAATTGGAACTATTTTCCCTCCATTGGTACAGTGCCAATATTTCAGCAATGTGCTAAGGGGCACTTGCTATTTTCAGATTAAGTGAAAAATCAAGGTCCTGACTGCTCATTTTAGCTAATTAAAGATCCCTTGGCATTTATTTGCAGAAGGAGGGATATTAGCTTTGATGAGCTGGAAAAACTCCAGCTAAGAAGAGCAAATGCTGCAGACCAGGTTCTCCCTGAAGTTCTGAAAAGTGAGTGCCCCTTTCTTCTTCTACCCCCAATGGAGCAATAATGAAGTGTGCTGTAAAAAGGAGTCACTTTTCACCTAGAAGATGGTGACAAATGCACCCACATCTCCCTCTGTGTAGTGTGTAAGCACTATGGCATGCACTAAGATGGAAAATTAAACATGATGGTAAAAATTAATTTAGGTTTTTGGATCCCATGTGGACACTGATTTTGGTGAGTGGATTGATTTCTGGATGAATCTCCAATGTAATTTCAATCTCCTCATATTTAAGACTTCTTAATGAGATTCATCTATTCCTTCTGACAGGTACTGGACAGTTTATTCTTATCTCCACTCATGCCCTATGTTCAGCTGGATCCATTCCCAGTGATGACATCAGCAAAGGGAACACTGACAGAAAAGAAAATCTCTTCTGATTTTCCATGACTACTACAACCACAAACTCAGGGAGCAAGACATATGGAAGAACAATTCTATGTAAGTCTTGCTCCAGTTTACATCTCTGGAAATGAGTGTCCTCATTCACTGTTGGGATGGGGAACATTATGTCAAGATGGGGAATGGATTCCTCTGATTTTTAACAATTTCTCAGCTTGAGGAAAGTGATTCTTTTCAGACACACTATTTAGCCACATTTTTACCAAGACAGCAGAAAACTTACCAAGCTCATCCTTTACCAAATTTCAGTTCCCTGCTTCAAAGTCTGTAAGGGTCAAAGCCTCTCATAAAAATGGCTTCTCAGCAAAATACTTCTAGGATGAGGACAAAAGCATTACTCCCTTCCTTATAGCCTCCACAGCGCTTCTGTGTCACAGTTTCAAAGAATCCAAAAGGAAGAAAAACAAACCAACCACAAAGAAACTGGAACAAAATAAGCATTTTCACTCCAAGTAACTACACTTTAGCAAAGTGATAAGCAAGTGAAAAGGGGGCCACATAAGCACATAAAGCCTATTTAGCTTCTATTGGTTACTTGAAATAGTAATACTATTTACCAGGCTGATGATACAGGAAAAAAAATGGACCCTCTGATGGCAGTCACATACATTCATACTGTCCTTCTTTTAACATCCTTTGCATCTGTTTTTATTATTCATTACTTGTGTCCCTACTGAAGTCAGCCCGATTCACTCATGGCGAGGTAAACAAAGCTTAATGGGACTACTTGCATTGAGTAGGTTACAAGATGGCATTTAGTGTACCACAGTCAGGAGTAAAATTCCAAATGCTCATATGTTCAGTTTCCAAGCCTGAGATCTCAAGTCAAAGGTTTCCCACACACTCTTGATTTTCATAGAAAATCAGCTTAAGTGCCTAATTATTTTTGGAAAAGAGCCTAAGACATCTAGCAATAGCATTTTGAAATTGTGACTTTCTGTGTAGTTATCCGTGCAGATCCCTGCACTCAGAGTATTCATAAGCAATAAAATGACAGGCATTGTTTTTCCCAAACTGAGCCCCAACCCAACAGATGTAGTTATAAAGAAATTAGTAGAACTAGAAACAAACACTTTAGGAATTGCCAAATAAGCTAAAAATAAGAACACATGACATGCTTCAGAAGTAAAATATTCTGCCTCAAAACTTGAACAATAGTGATCAGAGGCAGCCTGAGAATTTGAGGGCAAGCCAGAAAAACAACAGTTTTTCAGCACTCACAGTGCAACATACCCAACTGCTCTCTACTTTGGTCCTTTTGAAATACCGAGGGCTGGGTGAAGAGCCACAGGGAGGATTAACTAGGTTGTATTTGGGGAAAAGTGAGGAAATGAGGAAAAGCATTTCTTAAAGCAGTTGGAGTGACTTGAAGGATGCAGGAGGATGCTCTGTTATTTCTCCTGGTTCTCCTGAGGCAGCACAGGCCCAGCTGCTCAGTTCTTTTCAATGGGTGTAATGAGTTTGCACCACTCTACTATGACTTTGCTTGTGCTTTGCCCAAACACTTGGAGTTGTTTTGAGTTTATAGCTCCTTGACTTACAATCCCCACATGAAAGTATAGTTCTGTAACACCAGATATCCTATCCCTTCTGAATTATAAAGGTGCATAGCAAAGTGAATTAACTTTTTTAGTACTTTTTACCCAGTAAGCAAACATTAGGTGTGCCCTTTAGAGGAACAGTCTTTCTGGCCAAATTTTTGACATCCCTGAGTGCTTCCCAAGTTCTAAAGCATTTGACATTTTTGCACAGCTTTAAGCAAAAGACCAAATTAGACAATGCTCTGCTTTAAAACTGAGGCCACAGCCTCCCCCAGCTGACAACTGTTGCTGTTCCCAATAACGAAACAGAGTGTTTGCAGATTTCTTTCTTTGGTCTAACCCTTCTGCAGAAGTGATATACTCTTTTGGGACTAGTGATCTTTCTGTTCTTCTCCAGCTCTCAACCCAAGAACAGCACTTTAGTAATTTCCTCATAAAAGTTTTTGGACTAATGAGCAATTTCTGTCTATTGGTGTCAAAGCATAACCCTTTAAAGGAGAGTTTCATTTCAGTTTGAGATTGAAACCTCCTCTTTTCAATAAGATCCCCTAAGCAGTACTGTAATGCATCTAAAATTGCTTCTGCACATCTTTCAGTGTTGCAAGTTTCACCTAACATGAAACCCTTCAACAGAAGAGACTTTTCAGGCTACTCACACAGTTCCTGGGACATTCTTGTAACCATAGGCACAAGCAGGGAGGTAGCTCAGAGAGATACCTCACTGTGGCCAGAGGTATGCACAGCTGTCATCCATCATGATGCCAAATTGTGTAACCAGGAGAGGCTGAAAGTTTTAGTGCTTAAGTTGAGAGTGAAAAGCTTAAATTAGAATTTTTTTTTTCCAGCTGTTTTCTTACATTGGTTTGAAATAAATGGCACACAGGCCTCAACTACAACTTCAGATAAAGGTTTGCTTTCCAGAGGCAGCACACAGATCTCAAGAAATGACCACTAAGAGCAATTTCTAAGAAGAAAAATAGCCTAGTTATGAGCACAGTTCTTCATGTATTCCCCTGTAAGCATGGCAACCTCTCTCAGCAGTGTCACACTATTTTTGTGGACATTACATGAACAGTCCTTAATGACTAAGACCAACTAGTGAATGACAGGCTTAGACTACAACTTTTTATGGGTAAGCAGCAGTAACAGTATTTCCAAAAGCTCTTGCCTATCCCAAGCCTAGCAGGGGTGAAGGCCCAGAGGGGGTTAGACAGCCAGCAGCCCATAGCAGTTACACTAAAGCTACATAAATGGGTGCAGAGAGCTGTCCTGTTGCATACTCTGAGCACAGGACCTGTGCAGCTGGTGTAAACCTCACAACACCTGGGCTTAGGTTATACCTCACGCATTTGCAGCATGGAGTCACAGCCTGTGCCTGGGGACTTCCCAGGATGGAGGAGGATGAGGGTGCTGCTTTGGCACTGTCATGGGCTCACATTTGCCTGTAGGGAGAGGAGGCAGTACAATTGCAGCAAAGCAATGCAACTCCTTCGCTCAGCCATGACCTAAAGCACTATGTGTTTTCCTTGGCGTGTGATGTATTATGATGCTTTACAGTGGGCAAGAGATAAAGAAAATTGAGGGGTGTGGATCTCACAGACTTAAATGTGCTATAAATTGACCTAAGTATAAAGGGCAGTGGGAGGATTGCACCAACCTACAAAAATAAACATTATCTTTTCCTATGTATCATCACACAATGAACCTTCCACTCTTCTGTCACTCACAGAAGTTGTAGCCATCTGCCTACAGACTGCACAACTTATCTATGACTATATTATACTCACCTACACATCAAACACCTCCTGCAGGAGCACAAATGTTGCATTTAAGGAATAATGTAGGACATTATCTATGGATTAATCTTTGCTAATTTTCTGGCTCTTATAATCACTTTGGATTGTTTCAAATATTTATTTTAAAATGCTGGTGATTGCTTCCATTCTGTCACATTAGAAGACAAAGATCAGAGCAAACTCAGAAACAGTATTCCTAATCCTGCCCTGCTTGGTGAAGGAGATACATGTGTACTGTCCTGTATGTAAATGTGCATGTGTGCATCTATATCTACATACAAGTAGGTGCNCCCAGTAAGCAAACATTAGGTGTGCCCTTTAGAGGAACAGTCTTTCTGGCCAAATTTTTGACATCCCTGAGTGCTTCCCAAGTTCTAAAGCATTTGACATTTTTGCACAGCTTTAAGCAAAAGACCAAATTAGACAATGCTCTGCTTTAAAACTGAGGCCACAGCCTCCCCCAGCTGACAACTGTTGCTGTTCCCAATAACGAAACAGAGTGTTTGCAGATTTCTTTCTTTGGTCTAACCCTTCTGCAGAAGTGATATACTCTTTTGGGACTAGTGATCTTTCTGTTCTTCTCCAGCTCTCAACCCAAGAACAGCACTTTAGTAATTTCCTCATAAAAGTTTTTGGACTAATGAGCAATTTCTGTCTATTGGTGTCAAAGCATAACCCTTTAAAGGAGAGTTTCATTTCAGTTTGAGATTGAAACCTCCTCTTTTCAATAAGATCCCCTAAGCAGTACTGTAATGCATCTAAAATTGCTTCTGCACATCTTTCAGTGTTGCAAGTTTCACCTAACATGAAACCCTTCAACAGAAGAGACTTTTCAGGCTACTCACACAGTTCCTGGGACATTCTTGTAACCATAGGCACAAGCAGGGAGGTAGCTCAGAGAGATACCTCACTGTGGCCAGAGGTATGCACAGCTGTCATCCATCATGATGCCAAATTGTGTAACCAGGAGAGGCTGAAAGTTTTAGTGCTTAAGTTGAGAGTGAAAAGCTTAAATTAGAATTTTTTTTTTCCAGCTGTTTTCTTACATTGGTTTGAAATAAATGGCACACAGGCCTCAACTACAACTTCAGATAAAGGTTTGCTTTCCAGAGGCAGCACACAGATCTCAAGAAATGACCACTAAGAGCAATTTCTAAGAAGAAAAATAGCCTAGTTATGAGCACAGTTCTTCATGTATTCCCCTGTAAGCATGGCAACCTCTCTCAGCAGTGTCACACTATTTTTGTGGACATTACATGAACAGTCCTTAATGACTAAGACCAACTAGTGAATGACAGGCTTAGACTACAACTTTTTATGGGTAAGCAGCAGTAACAGTATTTCCAAAAGCTCTTGCCTATCCCAAGCCTAGCAGGGGTGAAGGCCCAGAGGGGGTTAGACAGCCAGCAGCCCATAGCAGTTACACTAAAGCTACATAAATGGGTGCAGAGAGCTGTCCTGTTGCATACTCTGAGCACAGGACCTGTGCAGCTGGTGTAAACCTCACAACACCTGGGCTTAGGTTATACCTCACGCATTTGCAGCATGGAGTCACAGCCTGTGCCTGGGGACTTCCCAGGATGGAGGAGGATGAGGGTGCTGCTTTGGCACTGTCATGGGCTCACATTTGCCTGTAGGGAGAGGAGGCAGTACAATTGCAGCAAAGCAATGCAACTCCTTCGCTCAGCCATGACCTAAAGCACTATGTGTTTTCCTTGGCGTGTGATGTATTATGATGCTTTACAGTGGGCAAGAGATAAAGAAAATTGAGGGGTGTGGATCTCACAGACTTAAATGTGCTATAAATTGACCTAAGTATAAAGGGCAGTGGGAGGATTGCACCAACCTACAAAAATAAACATTATCTTTTCCTATGTATCATCACACAATGAACCTTCCACTCTTCTGTCACTCACAGAAGTTGTAGCCATCTGCCTACAGACTGCACAACTTATCTATGACTATATTATACTCACCTACACATCAAACACCTCCTGCAGGAGCACAAATGTTGCATTTAAGGAATAATGTAGGACATTATCTATGGATTAATCTTTGCTAATTTTCTGGCTCTTATAATCACTTTGGATTGTTTCAAATATTTATTTTAAAATGCTGGTGATTGCTTCCATTCTGTCACATTAGAAGACAAAGATCAGAGCAAACTCAGAAACAGTATTCCTAATCCTGCCCTGCTTGGTGAAGGAGATACATGTGTACTGTCCTGTATGTAAATGTGCATGTGTGCATCTATATCTACATACAAGTAGGTGCTTAAAAATGCTATTCTGGCAAATAGAGAGACACATAAAACAATTTCCACTTCTTTGTGGGAGATTTGACAAATACTGTTCAATGATTATCCTCAAGTTTGGGGAGATGATATTCCCAATTGTTTGGTTTTTTTTCTGGAAAACACCATTTTCCTTTTTATAAGCTTCTTGGTGACTGTGGACAAGCAGATACATTATCTAGACTGGTAAATTGCATGGTTGGGTGCAGTTGGTAGAGAGCTGCTTTCATTCTTAAAGTTCCAAAGCATATCATTAAGTGTTCGCAGGGATCACACCCAGCTCATCACTGAAATACAGTTGCTGCTGCAGTGGAATTTAGCAGCTGCCTAATGGTTCATAGCTCACTCTTGTTCCCAATTAGACCAGTAACAATCTTTCTGCTGCTTTCAATGAGAAGGTTCTTGTGTGCTAAGCCAGGCATGTGCTTAAGCACCTTGTTAAATCAGAGTCTAAAGGCTTGAACTTTCTCATATAACATTCATACTGACTTCACTGGATGCAGATTTGAGCCTTCAGGGAGGAAGTAAGTAGGAAGATCAATAGAAAACACAGGGTGAATTTTAGGTAGATGGAAAATACGGTGAAAGTGGAGTACACACAGATAGTAAAGCAGATGATCCTGGTTTTCTCTGTCTGCTCTAGCTAGGCGTATTAGACACAAGAAAGGGCCCAGTTTTATTCTTAAAGCAGTTACCAATTCCACAGAGGGGAATGATTAGAGTAGAAAGGTAAGTAAAGGATCACTGTTAAACCCAAGCTAGTAAGAGTACCTTGAAACTCCCTCTAAACTAATGGAAACTGTATAGTACGTATTTCAAACTAAATTAATTCCTTGGGGTGGACTTGAAAATGTTTCTGTCTTCAGCAAAACAGGCAAGAAATTGCAGAAAGTAATAATTAATCTAGTACATAAACTTTATTCCTAATTTCCACATCCATACCAGTAAGAAACATTTATTTCCTAATAGCCTAATTCTGAAGGTCTAACACAAGAACAACACCCAGTTCCTTCAGCACCAGGCATGACCACAAAGGGATTGTCTCAGTTACCTTTCTGATCAGGTTTTATATATATTTTCACCATGCAATCTTTCTCTGTTTCTCACCTGCAGGCTGCAGTTCCTTCTTGCTTGCTTACTGACAGAGATAGGATTGCAAAGTAGCCATTTGTTTCAGCGTAATGGAGGCCTTTGCTAATTAACAAGAAACCTGCCATGGGAAAACCCATAGCTATTTGTAATTTCCTGCACTGTCTCTCCCCCACACCATGCTTTTTTCAAATTTCTTTTTAAATTTTTTTTTAATGAATGAACTAAGAAGACAAACTGCAGAATCTCCACCAATAGAGCAGTCAGCTCAATGAACAAGGGATGAGTTTTAAAATACAGATTTTTTTTGTCCCTTTATAAAAGCAGAAATTTTTGTAATCTCACACACAGTAACATTACAAGTTCCTGTCAACTGNTAAGCAGCAGTAACAGTATTTCCAAAAGCTCTTGCCTATCCCAAGCCTAGCAGGGGTGAAGGCCCAGAGGGGGTTAGACAGCCAGCAGCCCATAGCAGTTACACTAAAGCTACATAAATGGGTGCAGAGAGCTGTCCTGTTGCATACTCTGAGCACAGGACCTGTGCAGCTGGTGTAAACCTCACAACACCTGGGCTTAGGTTATACCTCACGCATTTGCAGCATGGAGTCACAGCCTGTGCCTGGGGACTTCCCAGGATGGAGGAGGATGAGGGTGCTGCTTTGGCACTGTCATGGGCTCACATTTGCCTGTAGGGAGAGGAGGCAGTACAATTGCAGCAAAGCAATGCAACTCCTTCGCTCAGCCATGACCTAAAGCACTATGTGTTTTCCTTGGCGTGTGATGTATTATGATGCTTTACAGTGGGCAAGAGATAAAGAAAATTGAGGGGTGTGGATCTCACAGACTTAAATGTGCTATAAATTGACCTAAGTATAAAGGGCAGTGGGAGGATTGCACCAACCTACAAAAATAAACATTATCTTTTCCTATGTATCATCACACAATGAACCTTCCACTCTTCTGTCACTCACAGAAGTTGTAGCCATCTGCCTACAGACTGCACAACTTATCTATGACTATATTATACTCACCTACACATCAAACACCTCCTGCAGGAGCACAAATGTTGCATTTAAGGAATAATGTAGGACATTATCTATGGATTAATCTTTGCTAATTTTCTGGCTCTTATAATCACTTTGGATTGTTTCAAATATTTATTTTAAAATGCTGGTGATTGCTTCCATTCTGTCACATTAGAAGACAAAGATCAGAGCAAACTCAGAAACAGTATTCCTAATCCTGCCCTGCTTGGTGAAGGAGATACATGTGTACTGTCCTGTATGTAAATGTGCATGTGTGCATCTATATCTACATACAAGTAGGTGCTTAAAAATGCTATTCTGGCAAATAGAGAGACACATAAAACAATTTCCACTTCTTTGTGGGAGATTTGACAAATACTGTTCAATGATTATCCTCAAGTTTGGGGAGATGATATTCCCAATTGTTTGGTTTTTTTTCTGGAAAACACCATTTTCCTTTTTATAAGCTTCTTGGTGACTGTGGACAAGCAGATACATTATCTAGACTGGTAAATTGCATGGTTGGGTGCAGTTGGTAGAGAGCTGCTTTCATTCTTAAAGTTCCAAAGCATATCATTAAGTGTTCGCAGGGATCACACCCAGCTCATCACTGAAATACAGTTGCTGCTGCAGTGGAATTTAGCAGCTGCCTAATGGTTCATAGCTCACTCTTGTTCCCAATTAGACCAGTAACAATCTTTCTGCTGCTTTCAATGAGAAGGTTCTTGTGTGCTAAGCCAGGCATGTGCTTAAGCACCTTGTTAAATCAGAGTCTAAAGGCTTGAACTTTCTCATATAACATTCATACTGACTTCACTGGATGCAGATTTGAGCCTTCAGGGAGGAAGTAAGTAGGAAGATCAATAGAAAACACAGGGTGAATTTTAGGTAGATGGAAAATACGGTGAAAGTGGAGTACACACAGATAGTAAAGCAGATGATCCTGGTTTTCTCTGTCTGCTCTAGCTAGGCGTATTAGACACAAGAAAGGGCCCAGTTTTATTCTTAAAGCAGTTACCAATTCCACAGAGGGGAATGATTAGAGTAGAAAGGTAAGTAAAGGATCACTGTTAAACCCAAGCTAGTAAGAGTACCTTGAAACTCCCTCTAAACTAATGGAAACTGTATAGTACGTATTTCAAACTAAATTAATTCCTTGGGGTGGACTTGAAAATGTTTCTGTCTTCAGCAAAACAGGCAAGAAATTGCAGAAAGTAATAATTAATCTAGTACATAAACTTTATTCCTAATTTCCACATCCATACCAGTAAGAAACATTTATTTCCTAATAGCCTAATTCTGAAGGTCTAACACAAGAACAACACCCAGTTCCTTCAGCACCAGGCATGACCACAAAGGGATTGTCTCAGTTACCTTTCTGATCAGGTTTTATATATATTTTCACCATGCAATCTTTCTCTGTTTCTCACCTGCAGGCTGCAGTTCCTTCTTGCTTGCTTACTGACAGAGATAGGATTGCAAAGTAGCCATTTGTTTCAGCGTAATGGAGGCCTTTGCTAATTAACAAGAAACCTGCCATGGGAAAACCCATAGCTATTTGTAATTTCCTGCACTGTCTCTCCCCCACACCATGCTTTTTTCAAATTTCTTTTTAAATTTTTTTTTAATGAATGAACTAAGAAGACAAACTGCAGAATCTCCACCAATAGAGCAGTCAGCTCAATGAACAAGGGATGAGTTTTAAAATACAGATTTTTTTTGTCCCTTTATAAAAGCAGAAATTTTTGTAATCTCACACACAGTAACATTACAAGTTCCTGTCAACTGTGAATGAACAGATTATTTTCAAAACTGTTTGATTACTCATCTTTCTCAAAACCTTTTTCCACTGTGAATATCTTAAACTAATAATTGCATGATTAATTGATGTAAAATTAAGATGTTACAGTGTAAACTAGTGATTCATACAAACTAATGGAAAATTTACTTAAGCTACTCACCACCAGAATATGCCTCGTTATAAACTGTCTAGTTAGAGATTGGCATTCATTATATTTTGTACAGCATCTAGAAGAGGACTGAAACTGGGAACAAACCTTTATATGCAGCTTAAAATATCAAAGTTTAATCAGAATTGATGGGAAACACTTGCACATCTTTAATTTATGACCACATCAATGTGAAAGTGAAACACAAAGCAATTGCTTATGTTAGGAAGTTTACGGCCCTTTAAATGAGAGAAGCTGCTTAAGAAACATGTTGAATGGATTAAGACACCATTTTTTGCTGGTTTGGGAAATTTCTAAAGGACAATTTATATAATTATCAGCTCTTGAAGCTGGAAAATCCGGTAACATCTGCTGCAATATGACNATAGAGAGACACATAAAACAATTTCCACTTCTTTGTGGGAGATTTGACAAATACTGTTCAATGATTATCCTCAAGTTTGGGGAGATGATATTCCCAANTATGACATTGTCTCATTAAACTTGCCCCATCCCTGGAAGTGTTCAAAGTCAGGCTGCAGGGGACTTTGAGCAAACTGGTTTACTGGAAGGTGCAGGTGTCCCTGTCCGTGGCAAGGTGGATGGATCTGGATGATCTTTAAGGACCCTTCCAACCCTAACCATTTAATGATTCAATTATATGATTCTATGAAATAGGCATCAGGGGGGTCTGTATTTTCAGCTGCATTGCTCTCTAACTGCTTTGCAAAGACTTCCTATATAACTTTTCAAAATATTGCTTTTATACTTTTCCCTGTGAAAGGGGTATCATTGGGAAATGACAGAGACTGCACTTATGAGAAGGACATCCTAAGTCAGACCAGCTCAGTGATGAAAGAGCTTCCAACTGCTTGGTACAAACTCCCTGAACATCACCAGTACCTGTGACTATTTTAGAACAGAATGCAAAGAATAATGTAAGAAAATGCTTTTAAAATTTAAAGACCAACAGGAATCTGTAGGGTGTGCTCTCTTTTTCTTTTATCTATAAATTTATTCTGGGCACTTTGATTACTTTGAATCATCATTTGCCATAACAAGCCCAATGGCAGATTTTCAGAAGTACTCCTCTGGGGACATCCCCAGTCTCTCTCTTACTCTTTCCCTGCCCAGCTACAATGCATGGTCAGGTCGAACAAGAACAAAAAATTAAGAAATGCATAGACTTGCATCACAGAATTTTTGAAATCATCTGAAATTTGGGGGAGAAAGAAAATACAACACCTAAAAAACAAGGGTGTCCTATAATTTCTTGCAAACACTTTTATTTTTGTTTTTCTACAAACTTCTGAATCCTGAAGTTTCGCATGCATCTTAAAAATGGAGGAAGGTAATCTAAAATCACAGGTTGATATGTAAAGATTTTTTACCATGACTCAAGAAACACGGATTCACTATTCTTTCTTCAAATAACCATCTCACACACACTCATTCACCGTGAGGCTGCTGAGGCCCCTCAACAAAGCAGGAGACTAAAGGTCTGCCTAGCCAATAGGACAGTGATCCTACATTTGGAATACTTCTCACATTACTTATGCTAAGGTAAAGACAGGCATTACATTCCATGTACAGGAATTAATTCCTTTTTATTCACTTTCTTTCTTACAACATTTACTGTTTTTCAGATAATTTAGCATTTCTGTTCTTTGCCTGTGAAGGTGTGGAAATACCAGAGGAGGGCAGGCAGAGTCTGGAATGGAAAAAAAACAGCATCTAGAAAGAGATGCTTAAAATATGTCAGAGAAATCAATAATCTGAATGAAAAAAAAAAAAAAAAAAAGGGCTTTTGTGGTGAATCAGGGAATTCACTCTTGCTTTTCAGACAGAAAAAAACCCTGAAGCTGAATGCTGCTCCTTCTTATGGTTGTATCCAATTAACAAACATGAGGCAAGGTGACAGATAAGTTCTTCAGTTCTCCAATTCACTTAATCTTCCCTCTCCTGGATTCTTATTCTAGATGAAATATCTAAAAGTTGTCTCTGCGAATTGATTTCTCAAGGATACAAAGTTTATGGTTATTTATTACACTGCTGTGTCAGACACTTCAAAGTATAAGTCAGGCACAGACAACACTTTTTTTCTCATTTTATATATGACCAGACAAATAGTGGACAAAGACATTCCTGGGGCAAAGTGAGATGGGAAGTATCTTAAGAAAACAATGTCCCTAAGTGTTTCCAGTCTGCATAACTCTTCGGAAGAAAGTGAGGAGGATTCTTTCCCTCTTTGCTGGTAGATTTTGAACAAAAACCAGAATAACTGCAGAGAATGGCTTTCTCCTAAGAAATGAAGAGTCATCTGAGCACAGTTCTGTGGAGAGGTACTTGGGGATATTGGTGGATGAAAAATTGAATATGAGCCAACATGTGCTCACAGCCCAGAAAGCCAAATTAATCCTGGGCTGCATCAAAAAAATTATGACCAGCAGGTCAAGGAAGCTGATTCTCTTCCTCTACTCAGCTCTGGTGAGACTCCACCCAAAGTACTGTGTTCAGCTCTGGGATGGCCAGCATAAGAAAGGCATTTAGATTCAATATAAGAAAGAAAATATTTACTGTGAGGATGGTGAGGCACTGGAACAGCTGACAAGAGAAGCTGTGGATCCTCCCTCCCTGGATGTGTTCAAGTACAGGCTGGATGGGGCTTTGAGCAACCTGGTCTAGTGGAAGATATCCCTGCCCATGAGAGGGAGGTTGAAACCAGATGAACTTTTAAGATCCCTTCCACCCAAACCATTCTATGATTTCTCAGGGTGTTTCAGAGGCCATATGGGGGAAGCTGAGGTGGGGCAATGTCTGTTCATCAGCCTGTGGACTTACAGCTTGCTTAGTTGAGACTGGAGAAAAGGAGTCACATATCTCATGCATTCTGGAGAATGAAAGATGGGACACCGACTGCAGGAAACTTGAGGGTTGCATCACCAAGAATCTCTCAATAATCTAGTGCCACACTCTGCTTGCCTTCTCAGGGTGTATAATCCTTCAACTGTGACTAACCTTGGAGGTTCCATGTAGGAATCATGCCTTTCTTGTGGTAGAAGCTCCCCTACTAATGAATATTGGAAGGAAACCTGAAAGTGATGACTGAAAACATGTGTGACTCCTGGGATATCAAGGTTGATATGAACAAGAAAACAGATATTTAGTCTTTTGATATATGTGAAAATAATTATGGAATAATAAATAAATATGGAAAATAATTACATCCACTGAGTGAGTCTCATCTCTGTTAGGCATGGCCATCTGAAACTCGGGTGCCTGGTGTACATAAATATCAAGGAGGATCTAGATGATTTAACAGGGAAAAATAGTCCTCCCCAGGGATGGTAACTGTTCTGTGATACAAGCCTGTCCTTTGCAGGGACAAGTCATCCTCTCACAGATGGTTTGACCTACATATATTATTTTTAATCCTACTAATGTAGGTAAAGGAAATCCCACTATATGTTTAAATTAACAAGAGGTACCATACTTGAATGTTTAGTCTTCATCTTCCAGATAAAGCTGGAAAACACTGCCCAGTTTCTAGACCACCAAAAGATCAAACACCTTTAAATTTGGATCTCCTGCTTTCCCATTAGACCACCTGAATTGCATCCCTTTGAAAGAAACTATAAGCACTCAGAAGCAGTTGAGTATATTCCTGCAGAAATGAGAGATTAGCAACATCAGACTAATAGCTATGCACAAAACCAATCGTCTGAAAGACACTATGGCAGAAAACTGTGACAGGAGCTGGATTACACACTCATAAAAACTGGAGAGATTTGTCAAGGGAATGTATAAAACCAGAGTTGTTCCTATTTCTGTTCAATTTAATTTCTTAAGTATGCCTGTTTTTCTTGCTAATATATGATTCTGTCTCATTAAAAAAATATGGAAAGAAGCATATTATTTTCTCTCTCTCCATATGCATATTAATACAGCAACACTAATACATGTGAGTCTCATTTTCTGTAGCTAGCTATTGAATTTTCACATATATTGTTAATAGAGGTGGCAACACCACCTACATTTGAAATTTCCCAACAGTACTAATATATTTCAATATTCGGTGACTTAAAATTCTGTCAAACTGTAACCACTCAGGCTAAAATTTTCCAGACTCACCATCTCTCTTATGCTCAATTTTCAAAGAGAACATAATTCAAAATACCTCATCCATTCTTCAGAAAGACATTCAGGTAAAACCCACCAATTGCCCATCATAAAATAAAACTAAAACCTTACAATTGTTTGTTGCACAAACACTGAGTATATTGTATTACACTTTGGGATAGAGACTCAAAATGTAACAGGTGGAAAGTGAAATCTGGACTAAGGATGCATCGTGTGTCATTTCTGTCTCTTAGCTGTAGCCTTTCAAAAAGCCTCTGAGTCTGTCCATGCTCAGACAGAGCCGAGGCAGTTGGCAGCTGCATGCTTAAAAATTCCATCCACACTGGTTGTGTTTTCCTGCCTGCTGCCAGCTCTTGCAGCCAGGAAGTCTCTCTTTCTCTCTCTCTTTCTGTGTGAACTCAGTGTTTTCTCTGCTGATGACTAAGCCCGGGCTCTGTGAAGGAGGATACAGCCCCCTTTAAACCAGACCAAATTGATTGGCAAGAGCTGAGAAGTTAGATGTGGCATTGCATGAAGGACAGGTACCACTCAGATAAAATGTGACAGATGCATCTCAAGTTCCACAGCTCCTAAACATCACATTTACCAGCAAGCATTTTGTACACCTCCACCGGGAAAAAGTGCATTTCAGTGCCTGTTAGTGCTGATCAGCAGAAAGGATGAGAACCTCATTCAGCAGTTACAAAACTATCTCAAGAGGCAAGAGGTCTGTGCAGTGTATCTAAAGGTTGCTATGCCTGTAAAGGTGCATAAACATGTCACTCAGCTATCTGATGGAATTTATGTTTTGGTTCCTTCCCTCCCTCTTTCACACCACCTAGGAAATTACTCTCTTCTCCTTCGTGCACAGACACCTTTTTGAAAGAACCCTGACATTGCAATTTCAAGCACTCAAAACTTTGTGAGAAATGCAATGCAGTCAAGTGAATATCGTAAAGCAAGGTTTTGAAGTAAGGTATTAAAAGTAAACATGAAAAATAAACATGTAACCCCCCCATGCTCCAAGTCATGTGCACAAATGCACCATCCAGATTAGAATCTTAATTAAGCATCTCTTATTTTGAATGGTTTCAGGCTCTTCCTTATCCATGTCCTGGTTAACACAAAATTTTGGCAGAATATTTGTCCTCAAATCATGCCTTGTAGTCATACCTACAGTTAAAATCCTACCTTCTTCTAAAGACTCCAAATTGCAGACAGACTCACAATGAAGAATAAGCCTATTTTGCCACTGCCTGGCTAGAAGCATCCAACAAGCTGTCACACAACACATGGCAGGGGTGAACTTTTGTCAGTAGATGGTACCCATTTCCCCTATATCGATCTTTATCTATCCTGATGGTCCTTTAACTCCTCATAACTCAGCCAAGAAGTTCCACACCAATGAATGTGGAAAATACTTAGTCATTATCATGATCTTAATGAAGTTTCCTCTAGCTATTGTATCATACTCTTACTGGAACATCTACTGAAGGCAGAAAGCATTGCTTCAGCAAAAAAAGGCAATTTCCATTCTTCAAAGCCATGGAACAGATCATCAAGGGCAGTGATTCTGACAAATCAACACCATTTTGACTACGACACATATCATTGAGATGAACCAGCTCAAAGAAGAAGGTGTGGACCAGAATAAGTTTGGACCATCTCCTACCTGGCAGATGAATCCTCAGGTGTCAGCTCTGTGCCAAGAAAATTGTCCCAGTGCTGAGGAGGGCCAATGTAAGAGGCAGTCTTTCTAAAGGAGAGGAAATAAATGTTTAAATGGAATTAGGGTTGGTTGGTACAGACTTGAAGACTTGGAAATAATTTCTTTTTCATTAAAACAATATTTGAGCCCAGCAAATTATATACTACAGTCCAATAAAAGGCAACATATCCTCTACCTAAGTTATTTATTTCCTCAGCCTTTGGAGAGTACACACAGCAATACAAAAAATGTGTTATTTACATATATAAAAAAACAGTATAATCCTTTCAACATGTTGATTCCTGCCAGAGCCAAGTGATCTGGTCCAAGTCTACACAATGAACTGTTCATAACATCTGTCTCCATCCAAGAGAACACACTAAGACTTTGAGGTACTTCAAGATGAAGAATGTTGAGATATTGAGTATAAATACATTCATTATCTCTTGGACATGTTTTTCATTTGATGTCTAATGGGAGCACTCTGGCTTGCAATTCACAAATAAGGGAATGCAAGGACTGTTTCAAAGCTCCTCATATATTTTTTCCAAATTAAATATGACAGTACTGTAGGCAAGAGACTACTGTAACTTGTTTGCATATGTTTCCCTGGAGAGTGATGCCACAGTTAGTAGCTCAAGCTTTCATGAGGCAACATGGGGTCTATCTCTTATAAGCAAAAACATGCTTAATTCCTAAGAGCACAACAAAATGACCAAACAAGGCAACGTTCCAAAGCAAACAAGGAGTTAGATGGGCATTATTTTCCTTCTGGTTTAAAACTCTAATTGGCTCCTCCAAATCTAACTGTTTTCTATCATAATACCATTTTCCTCGGAAAGCTCTTCCAAATAAATGATACTGTTCTCTCATTGCAACAGCACCTCTTCCACTGATGCCTGTGCACACTGTTTTTGATACTGCAATATTTCTACCATCATCTCTTTTTTAGTTTAATTCCTTGCTTATTGCACCTAATAGAGCTGCAGAGATCAGTCTTAGGATCAAAAATACTTTTAATATGCTTTTAACAAATAAAACAATCTAGTAGTACCTCAATAGCATGATTTTAATCACAGACTCTGTTGAGTACCTCATCAATTCAATAACAGATACCCTTTCTGGTCTTAAAGGATGGGAACTGTGTTTAATGCAATTTTTCTGTTGCCAGTTGATTCTGAGATTATCAATCAACAAGTGACAGTAAAACTGTTCATCTTGAAAAATAATGAACTAGACCCTTTTGTCAACCAAAGATGATTAGAAGTTAAAGGATAAACTATGTATTTGTTACCCAAAATTTTACAGTTGCAACTATGCAGAGGGCAGCCACCTGAAACTTAGATCCACCCTCTCCACACATATAACCTCTTGACCCTTACTGATGACACTCGAATGACTGGAACTCACAATAAGGGGACTGAGTGCACCCACCAGCAACATACTTCTCTATTATCAGAGANAAATTGGCCTGCGGGATGTTCTGCACCAACTTTTCACTGTGATGGGAGCATCTTTCTCTCTCTTACCCCATTCTCTCATTCTCAGTGGTTTTCTCTTGAGAGGACTGAAGACATAACCAAATGACGTTACAGGCAAGAAAACCATTAGATACGTAGAAAATAAAGGAATTGCCCTGGCTCTGGTTCTTACACAGACAAAGGTTCTAAACCTGCAAATGGTTCAATGGCTTCCTGACATGTTATTCAGGATGCACACATTAAAACTAGGGATTTTTAAAGGCTTTCACAAAATGAGTGGTAATAAAAACTGAACAGCTCAACAATGTAGGGAAACTTATATTTAGCCTTTCATAATAAGCTGTGGCACTAAACATCCAGGGAAAACATTCCTAAAATGACTTTTTTCCCCCTTTGTCTGATCTGCAGCCTGTGTAGGGAGATAAGTAACTTTTTTTCTGCCACATGGACTTCTTCCTGAACCACTGTCGTGGTGCCAATGTCTCTTTGCTACCACAACCAACTTCATTACTAAGCTTGACTTTTTTTTTTTCTTTTTTTTTTTTTTGTGTTCTCATATGTGGTCCTAACCACGGAATAAAAAGTTAGGAGGGCTTATTCTGCTTAAATATAGGTGTCTGCAACTTAGGTATCTACATCTAGCCAACCGTGCTTTGCTCTGTGCCCTTGCCATATTTGGTTTCCTAGTACAAATACATCCACTGTGATTTGTGCAGAATCTTTGTTGTGTTATAGGTATAAATTCTGTTATTGCTTTAAGTAAAGTTCCTAAAATTCAAATGTTATGCCACAGTAACAAATAGCATACAAAGAACATAAAAATGGGTCTAGTAGGAAAAAACATGTTACAGGATACTGCCTGTAATATATTATGCCCTAAAAATACCCACATTATCTCTCATTAACAGTAATAGAAATTTTGCATGCACATCAAGGTAAAATAGCCAAGCCTTTGACTGCTTTGATATGTATTTATGAATGTAGCTATACATTTATTCCTTCAGCCAATTTAAAAACATGTGATTCAGAGTTTAAATGTATTCATTAATACCTACAAATAGAGAAAGACAGCATGGGCCCAACATTAATTGAAAGAAAAAACAATTTTATGTCAGGAATAAGGAAGAAAATGAAAGTTGGTTTTTTTTTTATTTCCTAGGTTGAGATGACAGAGACTGTTGGAACATTATCCCATTGAAATCAATTGTTTGGAAAAAAAATTTAGATATTAAAAATTTATGGTACAATTATAGACTAAATCATTAATGTCAGAAAAAGTACATATTACTTCACATGGGCAATAATAGAAAATAGAAAAAATAATAGAAAAACTGTCTTAGAATATGGTATTTTAGAACAATGTGTCTGCAGCTCTGAAGAGTTTTGATCAAGGCACATTGTATAAACAAGATGTAACCAAAAGTATACAGGTATCTTTTCATTTTTGTGATTGGGTTCATTTGGACTAGGTTTCCTCAATAAATAATTCAATATCATATTGTGAATTACTGTGAAATTGGGAAGTCTGAAAGTTAGAACACTTTTGTTTCATCATGCACCCATCTACCTTCTCTTAAAATTATAGATGAAAATTGGTGTACTCTAGTCTACTTTTTAGTAGCTATTACTTTACTTTGGGTATTAAAAGACTAAATAGACACCGCACACTTAACTCTGCTTAGGGTAAAGTCAACCAGAAAAATAGAATTGTTTTCCTCTACTCCTGAGATGATCAGAATCAGCTGAGAAAGCTCAGTCTACCTTCAGGTCTCACTGGGCCTCAGAGTAGTACAGACTGTAAGGATGAACGCCAGGATACATAGCAGAAAGTGGTTATCACTGGGATAGCCACTGTTTCAGGGCTATTTCCAGACCTGCTTTGATGCCTTAGATGTGCAAGACTGATTGTGTCATCCAAGTATCAAGCACTATGTTCAGAAGGCATATGACAAGATGCCAGTCAAAATCCTGCCAACTACCTTTAGTGAACAGGTCTCACCTCCTTGTGCCTTTCTAAGGAAGAACACAAGTACACAAACTATAATAAAAAGCTATGTACATATAAAAGAAACAATATGCCTAAGTTTTGTCCACTGCTAAATGAAAAAATTTCTACCAGTAAAAACCTTTATAGGTCTTTAAGGACAAAGTAAAGGACAAAGGATCTTTGTTCAAAAACCAAAGAGCATGTAGATATTTTAAACTGAAAAGGCAACTCTGATTCATCATAATTTTCTCAATATATTTGCCCTGAGGGAAGAGATAAAATGCAAGTGAAAAATTAATTGAAAAACTATTTTCTTCAGCAGGACCCTGAAAAGTGTTCATTTCATACAAGCTAGCTCACCATTTCCTTTCTGGGAGGTCCTAAGCAATTTTAGTTAAGACAGTAGTTCAGTGGGCACAACTGAAGATTTCTTCTCCTTCATACACACAGATGACTCCCTAAAGGTAACTAATTTGATCTAAACTTTATGGCTTTCATCTGAATAATTAATAAGAATGAAAAGTGAAGAATACCAGGGTTTTTTGACCTAAATTCAACCCATGTCCTCATATTATTTGCCACCTGAAACAATATTGNCAAAAGTAGATAAAAATGGAGGTATGTATCACTGAATAACATGGCACAAGTCAAGATCAGATAACATGGAACAAATAACATGGAACTCTGAGGAAGAAAAAAAAAAAAGAGACATCAAAATGCCAACTCAAATTACTCAGTGAAATCTCTCCTTTTTTGTGGCTGGATGTGACAATTGAGCAATCAAAAACATAAATAAAAAGAGAAATTGCTCTTCGGCAGGTCTTAAGGGCTAAAAACACCTGTTCACCAAGCTTACAGGGGATAAATTACAGCTGGGCAAGTTTTAAAATAATTTATAAAGAAATAATCAGTGAAGCAAGCTACTTTTGTCCTAGAAATCAGNAGGTAAAATAAATAGCCAAGCCTTTGACTGCTTTGATATGTATTTATGAATGTAGCTATACATTTATTCCTTCAGCCAATTTAAAAACATGTGATTCAGAGTTTAAATGTATTCATTAATACCTACAAATAGAGAAAGACAGCATGGGCCCAACATTAATTGAAAGAAAAAACAATTTTATGTCAGGAATAAGGAAGAAAATGAAAGTTGGTTTTTTTTTTATTTCCTAGGTTGAGATGACAGAGACTGTTGGAACATTATCCCATTGAAATCAATTGTTTGGAAAAAAAATTTAGATATTAAAAATTTATGGTACAATTATAGACTAAATCATTAATGTCAGAAAAAGTACATATTACTTCACATGGGCAATAATAGAAAATAGAAAAAATAATAGAAAAACTGTCTTAGAATATGGTATTTTAGAACAATGTGTCTGCAGCTCTGAAGAGTTTTGATCAAGGCACATTGTATAAACAAGATGTAACCAAAAGTATACAGGTATCTTT
>VYZU01063670.1:0-24264 GCA_013401355.1 Ceyx cyanopectus | reverse complement strand
AAAAAAAGAGACATCAAAATGCCAACTCAAATTACTCAGTGAAATCTCTCCTTTTTTGTGGCTGGATGTGACAATTGAGCAATCAAAAACATAAATAAAAAGAGAAATTGCTCTTCGGCAGGTCTTAAGGGCTAAAAACACCTGTTCACCAAGCTTACAGGGGATAAATTACAGCTGGGCAAGTTTTAAAATAATTTATAAAGAAATAATCAGTGAAGCAAGCTACTTTTGTCCTAGAAATCAGCACTTAATTCAAGGAATTTGTGTGCAACACCAGTCTTCCCAATGACTCACTCCCATGCTTCATCTGTTCCATTGCAAACAGTGAGGTCCTGGTTTGTACTCTCCAAAATAGGCAAGTGGATGTGGAAATATGTGATTGCACACACCAAATGGGCAGCTGCAAGTGCAATCACTTGTTGGCACAAAATTGGTCACATCGAGCATAAAGCAAATCACAGTTGCTGTGTAATAACTTCAGGGTGCACATAAGCCCACCTTTGGTAATCAGAAAGGAATTTTGAAAAGCTACTTTAAATTTCTTTGCCCCATAGATGCACAAAACCTGCTATTAAAGTACATGATACCAGGTCATCAGCTGGTATCCATCATCAGCTGCCAAAAGGTTGCACAGAAAAGTTTTGGCCACATCAAGAAGTTAATATATAGAGTTCCTTGAGAAATCTTCTCTGCTAGACCAGGAGCAATATATCAAAAAAGTGTGGAGAAGATATTAATGATTTTTGAGTTATAAATAAATAATTTAGTAAATAGTATGCAATAAATATGCAAATACAGACAGGGTGAAGTCTTGTTCTCCAACATAAAGGCTAGACTATATTATACAAAATAATACAAAACGTTTTCGTTTCCAATAAATTAATATGAATGCTTTCTGGATTTTAAGGTGCCACAATTCCCATTCCCCAAGTTCCACTTGGAGAGCTTCAACAGAATTTTCCAATAGAAACTCAAAACTGACAGCTGTGGTCTCTCTTCAGGCTACTGATAAGAATTGACCAACTGAACCCAAGTATGGAAAACTGAATAAATATTTGTGGGAAGTGGAAACACAGGTCTTAATTCTGTTACTCAAGCAAAGTACTAATGAGTTCTTAATTATAAGGTCTTTATTGCAAATCATTATCACTGCTGCAATGTCTTCAAATGTAAAAAGAAAAATGAAAGTTAATAGGAAACTATAAAAGCAGGAATAAAGTAGACAATTTTGGAGATTCAATCAGCATCATAGACAGAGTGCTTTTTACTGGAAAATAGAGGGACAAATGAAGAATGATCAAGGCTTCCTTTCAATGTAATTTTTACTGGGACCAGATCACAAGCTGTACATTTAGGTTTGCATATGCAGCAAGTTTCAGAGTTCAGAGCTGTTCCCCTGCTTCCCCCCAAAAGATGTTGAAGCACATACTGACATCATGACCTAGGAAAGCAGCGACCTGAAAAATAGAGCAATAATCAGACAAGGAAGTAAATAATTTAATCCTGATTTTTCTGTACAAGTCAACTGACAACACAAGTCTCATAGTCATTCTGAAGGTTGTGTGGACTCATAGAAAATCTTAATAGAAAAACTTTTGTCCCTAGGCAAGCTTATTTGCAGACTCTACAATCATATGCTCCCATAGAGAGGCAAATAATGTCATGAAAGTCCATATCCTTCTGATACCACAAGATCAGGCAGAAAATGGTCTCTATGAAGGGCAAAAAGAGTCTGTGTAAAAATGAGCATGTTGGTAAAGAATGTGTATGCAATTAAATCGTACCAGCCATTTTTACCATAGCCACAGGAACTTGTGGATTTGAGAAAAAAGCAGGAACATGACACCATGTGCTCCCTTCTAGAGGCCCTTCCCTGATGTCGTCTTTTCCTGCTGGCTCAAGCAATTAGAAACAGCTTCAGTCTCACCCTGCTATGTTGGTGCTGAGGCAGATGAAGTTTTCACCTAAATTTCCTCTGATTCTTCTGTTACATACATGGAAAAAAACTAGAATTAAACCTCAACACCTTCTCTTCTTTTAAACTGTCACAGTTTTTACTGCTGGATTTTTGTATGAGGCATGGTTTTTTTTCCTAATAAACCCCTTAAGCCACAACCCCAGGAGCCTATTCATTGCCAGCACTACGCAGGACAATGGAAGAAAGAGCCCTCAGCTTTAACCGACTGCCAGCCTGTGTGACCAGCCGGGGAGGGAAGTCAGCTCTGTGACCCCAGGCAGGCTCCTACCCTTTGCAAGGTGTCCAGATCCTTTATCAGCTCAGCACAGCACACTCCCTAATAGTACAGGTGAAACCCAAAACAACTGTATTAATGTTCTCAACTAACTTGGATCACAGCTGTGTGCCCTGGTCCTCTGACTATCCCTGCCTGTTCAATAAATGTCATAACTGATACTTATGCTTGGAATTTCTTTTGCAGTGAAGCAGCAAGTTCCCTCCAGAACAAAGCCTGGGTGTGCCTGTGCGTCTCAACAGTTCACAGGAGGGACTCTGCCTGGATGGCACTGAACAAGTTTGGCTCCTTCTTCCCTCTGCTGTCCTCCAGATTGTCCCAGAAAGCTTTTCACATTCATTCCTACTCTTATGCAGCACCCCAAGGCATTCAGTGCATACCCTCAAGTGGATGCCAATAAACCAAAACTCCAGTGAACTTCAGAAGCCAGTTAAAATGTTTTTTTCCATTCAAGTTGTGAACATCACAGAAGATNCTGGAGACACTTAAGACCCGCCTGGATCTGTTCCTGAGTGACTTGGTCTAGGTGATCCTGCTCAGGCAGGGGGGTTGGACTAGATGATCTTCTAGGTCCCTTCCAGCCCCTAATTTCTGTGATTCTGTAATTTGAGTCTTGAAATACCACAATGAGATGCTACAGGAGCACATCTGGAACCTACAGGTCATTCACCTCACACTTTCTCAGCTTCTGCAGCCACCCAGTTAGGGACATTAGAGGGTCCATTCTTGACTATTTGTGTCTATGTAACTGACTTACTTTCCATGAACTTGTCTAACTTCTTTCTGAAGTTACCAGATCACCACACTCCATGTAAAAAAAGTACTTCTGGTTTAAATCAATCATGTGCTTATTTTAGTGAATGACTCTGTAGTTCTACTATTGTGGAAGATAGTGAAAAAAATTTCTACATTTACCTTATCCACCCCTTTATGATTTGATAAAATACCATCTTCTCCACAGTCTTTCCCCTTCAAACTGACACACCCCAGCCCTTTCACTCTAAGACAGCTGCTCATCCATTGATTATTTCAGTTGCCAACACAACCTCTTTTTAACACTTATACAGCTGATTGGAACTCAGTGCTGGACCAGATGCTCTTTACATTCACCTAAAAATTCTATAGCTTTCCATTATCTCATGAAAAGCTCATGTTTTGGCACTAATGAAGTCTATGTAGTGAAGCATAGCACCCGAACAGGGGTTCAGGAGAACATGATGAGAAAATCTGCATGGTTAATATGAATACGCAGAAATAATTAAGCTAGTGCCTAGGCTGAAATGTATTACCTCTGAATTCCCTGAGAGACAACCAAAAGCAGCTCATCAACATCTGATCTCCCCTTACATTCACTATTACAAAACTGTGTTCACTGGCTTTATCTTCAAATCTACACCTGTAATGAGAGAGAATTCTAGAACAGGGTTTTTTCTCCAGCTGGTGTGAAAAATTACTGGAGAGATGAGGGAAATGGAGGCCTCAGGAGTGCTACCCAGTTTGCATCCTTACCTTTTTTTCAGGTTCTGCAAGGGAAAGAAAAATCTGAGATTTAAAGGAGATACTACAAAAGCAGTAGACCTCAAAAAACACCTAATTTTTCCCTGTACTTTTCTCCTGCACCACCTACCAACAGAAAGGCTTAGACAGAAATGCTACTGTGGTAGAGTTTTGCAAGGTAGCTTCCTGGAAAAACCTGAGTAAAATACCAAGATATAAGTAACAAGAACATACAATTATTGCATGTAAGTAAAATCACCTGAGCTTTTGGATTGAGATGTCATTGAAAGCATCAACTACTCCATGGTGAGAGACATACCCAGAAACTGTAATGTGCTGTGATGGGCCTAAGCAGAGGAGCCAGACTTAACAGACATGGCTTTGAGAGAAAAATGAAGCTTTGATTTTCAGTCTGCTGAAAATTTGGGTAGGACTGGATCTAATCAGCCTCTAAATCTACCAGTGGAAGCTGGTGAATGAATTCTCTGCTGTGCTTGCATGTGCAGGTTTTGCTTTACCTATTAAACTGTTTTCTCATTCCATGAGCTTTCTCAATTGTACTCTTCTGATTCTCTCTCCCATCCCACTGGGGGAGAGAGGGAGCAGCTGTGTAGTGCTTAGTTCCTTAGCTAAGAACAGCTACTCAGCCACAACAGAGATTAGCCTTTGAAGGAATCTTTGTGACTTTGCAACTTCTTGTCTTGACCCATCATAACAACACTTATCACCACCAGAACAAGTAGTTATGTCGTTAACTGCATCCATAGCAGCAGCAAAAGGAGTAAGCAATTGAATATTCTGGTTGAAATATGTCTGTCATCAGTTAGTGCTAGAGTGTTAAAANCCAAGGCATTCAGTGCATACCCTCAAGTGGATGCCAATAAACCAAAACTCCAGTGAACTTCAGAAGCCAGTTAAAATGTTTTTTTCCATTCAAGTTGTGAACATCACAGAAGATAGTGAGAATGGAACAGAAGCCCCACTGACCATAACAACCTAGGTCAGCAATTTGCCCAACAATGTGCCCTCGTGGCCAAGAAGGCCAATGGCATCCTGGGATGCATTAGGAGAAGTGTGGCCAGTAGGTCAAGAGAGGTTCTCCTCCCCCTCTACTCTGCACTGGTGAGACTCCACCTCGAGTACTGTGTCCAGTTTTGGACACCTCAGTTCAAAAAAGATAGAGATTTGCTGGAGAGAGTCCAACGCAGGNGGGGGGTTGTGGAGTCTCCATCTCTGGAGACACTTAAGACCCGCCTGGATCTGTTCCTGAGTGACTTGGTCTAGGTGATCCTGCTCAGGCAGGGGGGTTGGACTAGATGATCTTCTAGGTCCCTTCCAGCCCCTAATTTCTGTGATTCTGTAATTTGAGTCTTGAAATACCACAATGAGATGCTACAGGAGCACATCTGGAACCTACAGGTCATTCACCTCACACTTTCTCAGCTTCTGCAGCCACCCAGTTAGGGACATTAGAGGGTCCATTCTTGACTATTTGTGTCTATGTAACTGACTTACTTTCCATGAACTTGTCTAACTTCTTTCTGAAGTTACCAGATCACCACACTCCATGTAAAAAAAGTACTTCTGGTTTAAATCAATCATGTGCTTATTTTAGTGAATGACTCTGTAGTTCTACTATTGTGGAAGATAGTGAAAAAAATTTCTACATTTACCTTATCCACCCCTTTATGATTTGATAAAATACCATCTTCTCCACAGTCTTTCCCCTTCAAACTGACACACCCCAGCCCTTTCACTCTAAGACAGCTGCTCATCCATTGATTATTTCAGTTGCCAACACAACCTCTTTTTAACACTTATACAGCTGATTGGAACTCAGTGCTGGACCAGATGCTCTTTACATTCACCTAAAAATTCTATAGCTTTCCATTATCTCATGAAAAGCTCATGTTTTGGCACTAATGAAGTCTATGTAGTGAAGCATAGCACCCGAACAGGGGTTCAGGAGAACATGATGAGAAAATCTGCATGGTTAATATGAATACGCAGAAATAATTAAGCTAGTGCCTAGGCTGAAATGTATTACCTCTGAATTCCCTGAGAGACAACCAAAAGCAGCTCATCAACATCTGATCTCCCCTTACATTCACTATTACAAAACTGTGTTCACTGGCTTTATCTTCAAATCTACACCTGTAATGAGAGAGAATTCTAGAACAGGGTTTTTTCTCCAGCTGGTGTGAAAAATTACTGGAGAGATGAGGGAAATGGAGGCCTCAGGAGTGCTACCCAGTTTGCATCCTTACCTTTTTTTCAGGTTCTGCAAGGGAAAGAAAAATCTGAGATTTAAAGGAGATACTACAAAAGCAGTAGACCTCAAAAAACACCTAATTTTTCCCTGTACTTTTCTCCTGCACCACCTACCAACAGAAAGGCTTAGACAGAAATGCTACTGTGGTAGAGTTTTGCAAGGTAGCTTCCTGGAAAAACCTGAGTAAAATACCAAGATATAAGTAACAAGAACATACAATTATTGCATGTAAGTAAAATCACCTGAGCTTTTGGATTGAGATGTCATTGAAAGCATCAACTACTCCATGGTGAGAGACATACCCAGAAACTGTAATGTGCTGTGATGGGCCTAAGCAGAGGAGCCAGACTTAACAGACATGGCTTTGAGAGAAAAATGAAGCTTTGATTTTCAGTCTGCTGAAAATTTGGGTAGGACTGGATCTAATCAGCCTCTAAATCTACCAGTGGAAGCTGGTGAATGAATTCTCTGCTGTGCTTGCATGTGCAGGTTTTGCTTTACCTATTAAACTGTTTTCTCATTCCATGAGCTTTCTCAATTGTACTCTTCTGATTCTCTCTCCCATCCCACTGGGGGAGAGAGGGAGCAGCTGTGTAGTGCTTAGTTCCTTAGCTAAGAACAGCTACTCAGCCACAACAGAGATTAGCCTTTGAAGGAATCTTTGTGACTTTGCAACTTCTTGTCTTGACCCATCATAACAACACTTATCACCACCAGAACAAGTAGTTATGTCGTTAACTGCATCCATAGCAGCAGCAAAAGGAGTAAGCAATTGAATATTCTGGTTGAAATATGTCTGTCATCAGTTAGTGCTAGAGTGTTAAAATATTGCCATAAAGAAAAATGTGGGAAAGAAGGACAGTCTAAGATTTTTGACAGCTGCCATGGCTTGCCTCTGAGAACACAATAGTGCAGGTAGAAACAACATTTAAATGTGGTTAACTTTTTGCTAACTCCATCACCTGATGTTAAATAAGGTTGCTGGCTATTTTAAAGAAAAACCATATCAGGAGTGCTGAGTATTAAACTTTTTTGTGGTTTCATTTCAGAACTAGATTTTACATTATTTTTCCATCTTTCTACTATTTTGCTGGTTCTAAAACAGTTCAACCAAAGAGTAAAAAAATTGTTTTGTTATCAGAGTGAAACTTAGAGATTTGCTGGAAGAACAGATACATTGAAATGAAATATTGTTAAAAATAGTGAATCAAATAATGATGATCAGCTGGTGACTAGCTCTACTTTTTAAGTTTTCCAGACAGTGCTATAAGTAGCCACAGTAACACAAAAATGTATATACATTCAACATTTTCTCAGAGAGGGTCAGAGAGGGTCCAAAATATTCACTAATCTTCAAAATTCATGTGTCCATTATTCTGACCAGCAGTCTATCATCTTCCTCCAGGAATGATTTAAAGAAGACTTCTCTAATTAGGCAAAAAGAATATTAAACCATTTTGGAAAATGTGGTATACAAAAGAAATTAAAGATTAACAACTTCAATTGGTTAATTGAATTTGTTTAAAACCATTAATCAATATCATCATTTATTAGTCACATACGGCTCTTTTAGCACACTGATAGGGCTTTCCTAGAGACACAAAATGTATTTCTCTTCAGTCATGCTACACCTGCATCAGCAGACATACCTGGATAGCTGGCGTCTTTTTAATCTCACACCTTTAAATTCATTACTTTCTTCCCAGAGATGTAGACATACAGTTCTTCTATTTTAGCATCATGGTTTCTCAGAGCCCTTTTGAGTGTCAACATTATGCCTGCTCTGAGAGCCACTGCACTAGCACAGGCCGTCCAGACATTGTATTTATGGTAGAGGGCTGGGAAGGAATGTCTGAACTAGGAAAGTAGATAGCAAGAAGGATCCCACAGTGGCTGCTTAATAAAAACAACTATAGGCATGCTCTTAATTGGCTTCAAGATCTTTCCTCCAGATCTGACCTTGTGTAGATGATATAATCAAGTCAGTGCCATAATTTTGTCCCTGCTTTATGTACTATTAAATATATTTGTAATTAGTCTAAGAGCCTTCATGGTACAGAGCGTAACTCATTTTGGACACTTTTTTGACATTGTCATATTTTCTGTCACAGTGGAACAGAATCATCTCTTCCCAAAACATCATCTTACGATTCTCAAAAGGAAGGGATTTTGACTTCCACCAGCCTGGCTTGCATTTACCTCCTGTGTGGCCATATTTCAAATTGAAAACATGAGAGCTATTCCATGACTGAGAATACTTCATCCTCTGTCTACATTATGTCCCACTCCTCAAAGTTCAAATATAAACTTACAGTTAATCTTCCAAGCTTTCCACTATAACAGAGGCAGTGTTTTAGCTACACAGCTCTTCCTTTTCCAACTGGTTTTGTTACTTATTTACATTAAGACAAATGTCAGTGCTGAGGTTAAATTATTTCATAGGCACTCACAAATGAGTAGGACTTCACATAACTAAAACCTGAAGTCAGTCACAAAACAGATATCTGTCTGAGTCCTGGTGTGCTAACAAATCCCCAGAACCACTACATAAAACCCACAAAGACAAGAGTGCAGAAAATGGAGGGAGAAGATAGCATAGTATATTATACTAGATAGCTGACAGTGTATTCCTCTGGTCTCTTCAAACCATGGTAGACTACACAAAAAAAAAATATAGATGTCCTTTTAAATGCAAGACTCAGGCTGAGCAGAATGTTCTTTGGCTTCCTATTGCCTCTGCTACTGCTGCACTTTGAAAAAGGAGCTGTCCAGCAAGAACATGAAATGGTAACAAAAATAAACACCAAAGAAAACCAGGGAAAGCTTTTAAGTTACTCACACTATCAAGAGAAGCCAAGTGAACATAAGATTATTGTTTTTCCAGGAGAGGTATCTGTGTCATGAAACTAGCTGCTAAAGATGAACTGAAGCTATCCTCCGTCTCCCACTGAAAGCTAACAAGTGATTTTTTTTCCCTTCATGTTGACAGCACATATACCAGAGAATTTTANTAGCCTTTGAAGGAATCTTTGTGACTTTGCAACTTCTTGTCTTGACCCATCATAACAACACTTATCACCACCAGAACAAGTAGTTATGTCGTTAACTGCATCCATAGCAGCAGCAAAAGGAGTAAGCAATTGAATATTCTGGTTGAAATATGTCTGTCATCAGTTAGTGCTAGAGTGTTAAAATATTGCCATAAAGAAAAATGTGGGAAAGAAGGACAGTCTAAGATTTTTGACAGCTGCCATGGCTTGCCTCTGAGAACACAATAGTGCAGGTAGAAACAACATTTAAATGTGGTTAACTTTTTGCTAACTCCATCACCTGATGTTAAATAAGGTTGCTGGCTATTTTAAAGAAAAACCATATCAGGAGTGCTGAGTATTAAACTTTTTTGTGGTTTCATTTCAGAACTAGATTTTACATTATTTTTCCATCTTTCTACTATTTTGCTGGTTCTAAAACAGTTCAACCAAAGAGTAAAAAAATTGTTTTGTTATCAGAGTGAAACTTAGAGATTTGCTGGAAGAACAGATACATTGAAATGAAATATTGTTAAAAATAGTGAATCAAATAATGATGATCAGCTGGTGACTAGCTCTACTTTTTAAGTTTTCCAGACAGTGCTATAAGTAGCCACAGTAACACAAAAATGTATATACATTCAACATTTTCTCAGAGAGGGTCAGAGAGGGTCCAAAATATTCACTAATCTTCAAAATTCATGTGTCCATTATTCTGACCAGCAGTCTATCATCTTCCTCCAGGAATGATTTAAAGAAGACTTCTCTAATTAGGCAAAAAGAATATTAAACCATTTTGGAAAATGTGGTATACAAAAGAAATTAAAGATTAACAACTTCAATTGGTTAATTGAATTTGTTTAAAACCATTAATCAATATCATCATTTATTAGTCACATACGGCTCTTTTAGCACACTGATAGGGCTTTCCTAGAGACACAAAATGTATTTCTCTTCAGTCATGCTACACCTGCATCAGCAGACATACCTGGATAGCTGGCGTCTTTTTAATCTCACACCTTTAAATTCATTACTTTCTTCCCAGAGATGTAGACATACAGTTCTTCTATTTTAGCATCATGGTTTCTCAGAGCCCTTTTGAGTGTCAACATTATGCCTGCTCTGAGAGCCACTGCACTAGCACAGGCCGTCCAGACATTGTATTTATGGTAGAGGGCTGGGAAGGAATGTCTGAACTAGGAAAGTAGATAGCAAGAAGGATCCCACAGTGGCTGCTTAATAAAAACAACTATAGGCATGCTCTTAATTGGCTTCAAGATCTTTCCTCCAGATCTGACCTTGTGTAGATGATATAATCAAGTCAGTGCCATAATTTTGTCCCTGCTTTATGTACTATTAAATATATTTGTAATTAGTCTAAGAGCCTTCATGGTACAGAGCGTAACTCATTTTGGACACTTTTTTGACATTGTCATATTTTCTGTCACAGTGGAACAGAATCATCTCTTCCCAAAACATCATCTTACGATTCTCAAAAGGAAGGGATTTTGACTTCCACCAGCCTGGCTTGCATTTACCTCCTGTGTGGCCATATTTCAAATTGAAAACATGAGAGCTATTCCATGACTGAGAATACTTCATCCTCTGTCTACATTATGTCCCACTCCTCAAAGTTCAAATATAAACTTACAGTTAATCTTCCAAGCTTTCCACTATAACAGAGGCAGTGTTTTAGCTACACAGCTCTTCCTTTTCCAACTGGTTTTGTTACTTATTTACATTAAGACAAATGTCAGTGCTGAGGTTAAATTATTTCATAGGCACTCACAAATGAGTAGGACTTCACATAACTAAAACCTGAAGTCAGTCACAAAACAGATATCTGTCTGAGTCCTGGTGTGCTAACAAATCCCCAGAACCACTACATAAAACCCACAAAGACAAGAGTGCAGAAAATGGAGGGAGAAGATAGCATAGTATATTATACTAGATAGCTGACAGTGTATTCCTCTGGTCTCTTCAAACCATGGTAGACTACACAAAAAAAAAATATAGATGTCCTTTTAAATGCAAGACTCAGGCTGAGCAGAATGTTCTTTGGCTTCCTATTGCCTCTGCTACTGCTGCACTTTGAAAAAGGAGCTGTCCAGCAAGAACATGAAATGGTAACAAAAATAAACACCAAAGAAAACCAGGGAAAGCTTTTAAGTTACTCACACTATCAAGAGAAGCCAAGTGAACATAAGATTATTGTTTTTCCAGGAGAGGTATCTGTGTCATGAAACTAGCTGCTAAAGATGAACTGAAGCTATCCTCCGTCTCCCACTGAAAGCTAACAAGTGATTTTTTTTCCCTTCATGTTGACAGCACATATACCAGAGAATTTTAAGTCACGCCTCATGTTTGTTGTCTGAACAATGATGAAAGGAGCTGCAAGGTTAGTGATTCACTATGGTACATCTGTGGACACAGAACAATTATGTCATTCAGAACTCTAATTGATTGTTCTTTGTCTTAAAGAAATGGAAGATCAAGAGCCCCAGTGTATGTGTTTATTAAGGGACTGATCAACAACCCAGTGAAGTAAAGAGGGATAAGATACATCTCAGTATAGTGTGTACTTTTACGTCTAAACTTTAGGCCATGAGTTCTCTTCATAGAGAATATAGGGAATGTCAATAATGAAGAGACTTTGAGGTATAATTTCTCTCATCCCAAAGCAGACAGCAATTTTTCATCAGATTAATTACACTCTGAACTCTATTGATTATACTTGAGTTAGCTCTAACAGGATAACTAGCTCAGACACAAACTTCTATCATGGATATCAAAAACTAGATAAGGTAATTTCCACCAGGGGATTTTGTCATCTACCATGTGCACTGCCAGAAGCTTTGTGGAAAAGATGGCCAAAAAGATGAAGGAATGAGTCAAAGCAAAAGGCACATGCAGATAAGAAGCATATATCTTAATTGTTATCTGCTGTTGAATATATTATTTTATTTGTATTGTCTTCTATTTTATCAACTCTTCTTGGGCTTTATGGCTAAGGACTATATTCTAAGAGGTAAATCTGATGTCAGCGGAACATTTCCATGGGGTGAAAGGCATCAAAGTCAGAAACAGAGGACAGACTGCAAGACCCTAAAAGCTTCCAGAGAATATTAAATCAGCTAAAGCAGTATGGGTAGTACTGAAAGTGAACATTAGTTCTGTTGCTGAATATTTTTTTTTTTCAGCATTGACACTACTGTCATTTGCTTCTCTTCCTTTGATTAACCACATAGGACAATATTTTCATGCCTGGAACCAGGCCATATTTTTAGTGTATGTTTTTATGGTATTTACACCACAGTTGGAATTAGAGAAGATGATCATTAGAGCTCCATTCCAGCATCCTATCAGATAAACAACGAATTATCTGGGTTGATTAAGTTCACCTTGAAAAAGAGGTCAATATCTGAGGCATCATCTGCTGACAAATTCATATCCACAGACTTCGAGGGGAATATTTGTTAGTAACTTACTTCAACTTGTTTCTAGGATCAAAATTTAAGGTCTTTGCCTTTGTTTTTTAGATCAGACATATACACTTCACTGGCTTATGAAAGAGACAAGCATAAATGTCATGGTTTAAACCCAGCCAGGAGCTGAACACCACACAGCTGCCTATTCACTGCCCCTTCACCCCTGAATGGGGAAAGAAGAGGGAGCAAAGTACAAAAGCCGTGTGGGGTAAGGACAATTTAATACAATAATATAAAAGGAAAAGTAATAACAACAGTAATAGTGATAATACACAAAATTAACACTACAGAATGAGGAACTGTGCTGCCTCACCAGTCCAAATGCCCACCCAAGCACGAGCTTTGCCCAGAGCCCCCATCCCTTAGATACAAGTACCATTAGTACAGCATCAAAGAACCCACTGGGTGGTTTGGTTGTCTATCCTGGCTGTGGCTTCCTCACAGCTTCTGGTGAAAGTTAATCCTATCCTAGCAGGACCCAGAAGAATGCAGAAGGAAGTTTTCCTTGGAACAGAAATTGTGGGCTTGTGACTGTTAAACAATCAGCTGTATGGACTTAAACCACTCAGTCTAAAATAAGACTCCCCCACTTGTAACCAGGAAAAAAGTTAAACAGTCATAGAATTCAAAACATATATCCACCATGTACCTGAAATAGTTTGGGTAAGTCTCCTATACCTTATTACATTTATTTAACCAAATAGTAACAGAATTTACCAGTATTTTACCAGCTCATAATATATTTTAAAAATTGTGTTACATCTGCATTGGAGAAGCAGAAAGAAAATTCACATGCATATGCACACATATACACTCACTCTTCCATACTGCTTTTAATACCCCAGAAAATATTTTCTTTAGACAAAGTGAACATTCTATTCATATTATAAAAGCAGAGAGTAATTTCCAGTTCCTTTGAAGGGTCACAGTATTTTCTGATTGCCTGTAGGAGAGGGAAGATTCATCCTTGAAAATTAGAAGAAATGAGGAAATAATATTGAGGGTAGATTAGTCTTAAATTTCATACTGCTAAAAAATGCAATGCTAATAAAATTCCCTAATCCTGTCTGCATTATGAGAGCAAGCAACTGAAGTTCCTTTCCATGCTGATTTCTCAGCCCACAAGCAGACAAGCAGTTTCCTTTGCAAACCAAACATATCACAGAACTCCATGTCTATCAGAAGAGACCTTGGGATAACTTTACAGTTGGAGCTGTACACAGGCACCTGATGGTTCTTGCCATCTTGTAGAAGGGATTAAGCATCTTGCAGACTAGATTGGTAAATTCCTATATAGAAATTAAACTGTTAACAATCACTTGCAACAAGCAGAAAAAGTGAATATATTTATATATTGTTTATTTAAGATAGCATCTGGAGCCTAGCAGGATTTTAAGTCATTTTTATACCTGCTTTTATTGCCAGTCTGAAAGATAGTCAAGAAGCTCAAGTGAAATGACCAAAATTAGAGAAAGTCATAGGGTCAGACAAGATTAAAAAGGCCTAGGATCCATCTGACTTCCACTGTTGCCTAGTACCTTGACCCATATAGTGTGCTTACAGGGCTGTTTCAAAGCTTTGTGAAAATCTGGCTTCTGTATCATTCCGGGATAGTTTCCAGCAACAAATATTAGAAGCTCACCACGATCTTTCCTCTTGGCAATGTTCAACTAAGTGACTGCTCCCAGTTTCACCGACAAATACATGACAATGTCATTAAACTCAGAGGGGAAATTCAGTTCTGTTTCTTCAACTCCATTGACTTCATGGACTTGTATCTGTAAATCAGGGCATAGACCAGGCACTCCTCAATCTTTTCAGATTTACACCAGGATCACTGAATTCCAATTTGGCAGTCATATCATCACTTGAAAACCATTCTAGTTTGAGAAATTAGATCAAAATGTTATTGCTTCAGGTGACTTTTCTTTCTTGATAAGTCTTTCTTTCATACCAGTGACATATGTTTACTTCTGATGCGTGGGCTACTGAAGTTATTAAAACAGAAATCAATATAAAGAACAATTTTGAGTAAAATACAGAAGATGAAAAAATGTAAAATTATCACGACAAAAACTAAAAGGAGAAGTTTTGACACAGCTGACCTCTAAGAAAGTATCTTGTTCAGTCATGGCCCCAAAGGAAACAGTGGTCATAGAGATTCCAGTATGTATAGAAAACACAATGGAGTGTCAGGCAAGGGAATTTGCAGAAAGCACATCTGAAGGGAAAAGCAACATAGAAGTAATATTGTCCCTAAGTTCAGTGCCAAATTTTCCAAAGACTCAGGGCAAGCAAGTCTTCTGTCCTACCCTTGAAGATCACAGATTGTCCAGAACTTAATTTTTCATTATGTCCTGCAACATAATAATGACAACATCTAAAGATTTTGAATGTTCTTCTAAGTTTGCATAAACAACTTGCTGGAGTTTGAAGAAGTAGCAGTTAGTTTTACCACTAGCAGTAGTCCTTTTCTGTCACAAAAAGAAAGTGTCACAAATCAATTTCTATATAGGAGTGAATATGTACACTAAAGAACAAGGAAATCCACATTATTAGTCCCTCTGCTTTGCTGTAAGTGATCCTCAGGATGCCACCCACTCTGCTGTAAAGGCTTTTGTGAGAACCACACAGCTCATCACAAGAGGGAAAACCCATCTCTGTGTGATGGGTTTTGCTACTGCAGTTTATCTGCCTGCATGTTTGATCTGTTACTCTGTTTAATTTTCCTGTCATGGTCTTGCCAGGAATGTACTCACACTCTTCAGAAATTTGTCTCTCCTGGCCCTTTAGAAACATGTGACTCATTTCCTTTCCACAGTGACATGTCTTATCAAAAGTGTAAGCAGAAATTAAGTAGTTATCTTGGATCATCAGTGATTTGCATATCTCTGTTAATCATTTAACCATGAAAATCTATGTCAAAAATATCAAAATTATTAATCAACTTCAGCAGGATTTTTTCCCTTCAACATCTTTGAAAAATCAGGTCAATTTGGGAACTGGAATACTGACAGAAGAGCTCAAGTTTGGGCTCCAAGTCTTAAAGTTCTGGCCTTTGTTAATTTTATCAGGAAAAAAAAAAAAGGGGGGATAAAACAATAACTGCATTTTGCCCAAGATCTTTCTGTAGCTGTATTGGTGAGGCAATGAGAGACATTGTCAGCAGAGCACTAAGTTGACCTAGTACAATTTCAGCTTAGCCGATTGGCATTTAATAGCTTTGATGATCCCTTGCTGAAAGAAAGCTTGCCATGTTAGCTGCGTGCCACGCTGTCTTGGGCAGTATTACACAAGCATTTCTCAGTCTCACCTTCAAAGACTACAAAAAACTACAAATTCTACATCTCTACTGTGAACAAGGAGACACAGGGAGTCTCTGGACAAGTCCTTTGTACTAGAGAAAACAACAAAATGTGGTATAGCAACAGTGATGCTGTTAATATCCTGATTAAGAAGCCTTCAGGAAGTCCTTTCCTATCCAACATTTCTATGCCACTTATGATCATAATACTTCTGTTTCCCCTTCCAAGCACAAGGGAATCCAGAGGGAAATAAAGTCATGCAAAAGCTCCTCAGGCTAATTTTTCTTGTGCACACGAGAGCAGAATGAATATGATATCATTTGGGCTGGAAGTTGGGCCAAGCAAAATGCATTTAGACCCAAGGATCCTCCACACCTCTTATTCCCGCTGTGGAAGACTTGGAGCAGAGCACTCTGCATCTGCATCCACACGCAAAAGCAGCTCAGCTTACCTCCCGCTGTGCTCCTGGGAGCTGACACGTGTGATCTGAGGTTTCCCCAAAGGGACAGAGAGAATGTCCCGATAGGAAAGCTGATAAGAACTGTGATGCCCTGGCTTTGTTTTATTCTCTGCTAATGCATGATGCAGCTTTGTGGGGCACTTCTTGTTCTCTCCACCGTTTCCCCTGGGGTCCTTTGGTCATGCCAATCATTTGAAGAGAGGATAAAGGCAGCTCCATAAAGGCACAGTAAGGGAGGGGTAGCGTGCCCTCCAGCTACTTTGCCCAGCCATATACTGTTTTCCGCACACAATTTTGCTCCTCTAGGCACAGTGGAATACACTTTGATTTTCCATCCTTTCTGAACTTATTACCATCTGAAGTCAGTGACATTGGTACAAATTAACACCTGGTCTCTGTTTTTAACAAAGTGAAAACATACCAGGTGGACATTTAGAAAAATCAATTCCCATGATAAAGCCAAGGATATTAAAAAGAGAGAGAGAGAAAGAAACACAAAGATTACAGAGCACAGCTCTCCCACAGAAGCAGACAGAGTGGCAGCCAGCCATTGTTCCAAAAGGCAGCATCAGCACCAAGAATCAGATGACTAAGCTCCTGATAATGAATGAAATATTTTTACTATGCTGAAAAATTTCTGGCACTGCAGGAAGACTCAGGATAAAGGAAGCAATTTGAAGGGCCTTTCTGAAGGACACCATCAGATACCCTTCTGCTACAAGAAATACCAGTACCCTGAAGAGAAGAAATGATTCTATGTTTTATCAGGGGTAAAGGATACAGGCTTAAATGATAGTGTGAATTTCATAAGACATGTGAATAGCATTCTCTGCTAAATGCCATCAGTTTTGTTGCGAGAGACATGATGCAGTACACAGAAGGGTTCAAACTGGCTCTGAAAAGGCAGGCAAGCTGGGATATCCCCGAGTCCTGCAAGCAAACTGCTGCTGCATCTTGAAGTGTTACTGCCTGCTCACCTACTCATGTCACCCCTCTGCTGAAAGGCAGGGAGCCTATGCAGAGCTGGAAGGGAGCATAACACCTACAGCTCAGCTGCTACCATTCAGTCTGGTAGCTCAGCACACACTCATTTCATCACAGAGCTGGGGACTGGTAAAATCTCAAAGGAAAATTCACCAGNTGATGGCAGTGACCCTGGACTAGGCAAATACATGTCAATGACCAAATGAAGATCGTTGAGAGGGAACATTCACAGAATCAATCACAGAATGTTAGGGGCTGGAAGGGACCTTGAAAGATCATCTAGTCCAACCTCCCTCCTAGAGCAGGATCTCCTAGATTAGGTTACACAGGAATGCATCCAGGTGGGTTTTTAATGTCTCCAGAGAAGGAGACTCCACAACTTCCCTGGGCAGCCTGTTCCAGTACACTGTCACCCTATTAATTTCTCCTTATGTTTACTAGGAACCACCAATGTTCCAGCTTGCACCTGTTGCCCCTTGTCCTGTCATTGGACATCACTAAGAAGAGCCTGGCTCCATCTTCCTGACATTCACCCTTTACATATTTATAAACATTATTGAGGTCACCCTCCATGTCCTCCAAGCTAAAGAAACCGAGCTCCCTCAGTCTTTCCTCACACAGGGGAGATGTTCCACAGCCTTAGTGATCTTTGTGGCTCTGCACTGGACTCTCTCAAGCAGTTCCCTGTTCTTGAACTGAGGGGCTCAGAATATTCCAGATGCAGCCTCACCTCTCTCAACCTACTAACCACACCCATTCTAATACACCTCAGGATGCCACCAGCCTTCTTGGCCACAAGGGCACAATGCTGGCTCATGGTCATCCTTCTGCCCACCAACCCCACGTCCTTTCCCCTTACACTGCTTTCCCACAGGTCAGTCCCTAATCTATACTGGTACATAAGGTTCTTTCCCAGGTGCAAGACTCTACACTTGCCCTCGTCACAGTTAACGAAGTTTCTCCCCAGCCAACTTTCCAGCTTGTCCAGGTCCCACTGGATAGCAGCACAGCTTTCTGCTGTGTCAGTCACAACTCCCAATTTTGCATTGTCAGCAAATTTGCTGTCAGTGCACTCTACTCCCTCATCCAGGTGATTGATAAATTTATTGACTAGTACTGGAAGATCAGCGGCGGGTAATAGTCTGACAATTGGCACCAGGTTGGGGAGTTTTCTTGTGAGATCCCCAATTCAAGCTTGAGGCCAACTACCTATGATGAAGGTCAGCTCTGCATATTGGGCCCCTGTTTCCTTCAGGAACTCCAACAACTAAACCCTCTCTAGTCTTCTGTGTGGAAGAGGTTATTATATGGCTGGAAGGTCTATCCAAGTATGGCAAGACCTCTGGTGTCAGTTGGCCACCATCCACATCCTTATTAGCCTAACCATCTTCCAGCAAGGCATCATATCTATTTCCAGAGGCATCTGTGGAGGTGAGGCAGGTAAGAGGGCACTCGCCTTGTGCCATATGACCATGAACTTACCTCTATCTGGTTTTGGTTCATCTTCTGTCTTCCACCTGAGAAGGGCAGGATACAGGATCCCCTTGATCCTGGTGCTCTCTAACAGGTACTTCCATTTCTGCTGTAGGCAGGGCAGGCTCTGGCTCTACCAGTCCATCTCTAGTCCAGCCTCCCTCATACTCCTCAGCCTTTCACCTTCAGCTCACAGACTTTCAACCTCATCGTGCAGCTGCCCTGCTTGGCTGAGCAGATCACCTCCCCCCTCACACCACTGCTGCCCCTAGCACCAGCGTGAGCTGTAGCATTCCCTGCACAGCCACATTCCCTGCGGGAGCTCCCTCTGCGTTCCAAAATCCCGTTTTACTTGGTAACAAGCGCACACTCTTGTCCTGCCGAAGAGAGACCGCGGCCCTTCGACGCAGCCGGTTAAATACCCTCTGTGCGGAGGTGTGCGGAAAGAAGGGGGAGGGACGCGCACGCGTTGTGCACGTGCCGTTTGCCGCCCTGGGCCTGATCCGTGCAGCGGCTTCTTAGCGCGCGCGGGGCCGGTCGCTCTTCTCGCCTCGTTCGGAGCAGGCGCTCGCGCTGCTGCTCTGCCCACGCCGCGTCAGCAGCCCCGTCACGAGCTGCCGGTCACGAGCTGCCGGCCCCGGCCCAGCCACTGACACGGCCCCGCCGCTTCCCGGCTTCGAAAAGGCTCCAGAAAGAGCTGCTCGCCGGCACCTTCCCCCACGGTCCCCTTCCCCAGTGCGGACTGAGCTGCACCGGAGCTGTTCCTTCTTCGAGTCAAGGTGTTACCTGTAGCAGTGTCTGTACCATGTGGCTGTACTGGAATCATGGAAGGGTGCTTCAGCTCACCCGTGCAAAAATGAAAGGCAGAAATATCAGGAAATTAATAAGGTTTGGATGTTCATATATAAAGTTGTGAATGCGTGCATACATGACTCTTGAAAAATTAAGTTCTTCTCAATGGTAATAAAATGCTAGCAAAAGAGAAGATTTTAAATGTGAACTGAGCTTTAAAATTATATTTTTTTTCTTCCGGAAAATATCTTATAATCTAGAACTCCATTAAAATACACAACATTTCTCCATTAATCTTATGTATTTCAACTTGTGGGCTAAAAAGTTTGCAATGCTACTGCAAATAATTGGCTCTTTCAAAACCTATTGTGCCCCATTCTCTGAGAAGAAGAGTTGTCATGAATCTTTTCAAAACAAACCTTCCTTTCAGTATAGCCTGGCATGTGGACACGTTAGGTATCAATTTGGGGTTCTGGAGGTAACACTGGACTGTGTCACCAGAGATGCATTCCACCATGGAGAGGCCTCATTCCATCAGAAAACAACCTTGGGACCAAGAGCTCGGTCTGAGGTTTGCTCTTGTAACTGTAAACCAGATTAGCTGCTCTACTGATTTAGTGAAGTTGTTTTAATTGGTGTAAACAAAATTGGAATCGGGTCTAGAGGTCAAAATTTGTGCTCATTTCCTAGCAGTTCTGTTCTTTTTTTTTATTCTGAAAACTGCCAAGTCCGATCAGGGTTATATTTCTTGCATTAATTATCAAGCCCAAAGTCCAAGGCTTCAGTGGGGACACGGCAACTACAAAGCCTTCATTAAGTGTGCTGTGAAGCTTTGAAACTCCGCTGTGCAACTATTAGCTGATCATATTTAACAAACAGTGCTGTGGGCTTGTGTGTTGTTTGCAACTGAGCAGGTGATGATTTTCTCTTCGCTGCTACCGGTCAAGGACTTTCCACTACCAGGACTCAGGCTCCACATCATGCTGCTCCCTTCCTCATGCTGCTCCATGAGGTCAGAGGTCCAGGCTGTAGCAGGAGAAAAAGGAAGTGTTATCTCCATTGATTTCTAGTTCAGAGAAAGCTTTTTGCTTTCACACTTCAAAAACCTGATCATCTCACAGCCAGGTTAATAGTGGGGTTTGGTTTATTTCATGGCTAGCATGATTGTTTTGTACTTGTAGGAATAGAAACTGCTCAGATGGCAATTCCCTCTCTGTATTCTCTAAATTCCTTTCAAAATCTATAGCCTGCTAATAATGATGGATTGCCTTCACTGACTCCTAGACTTAAAAAAAAAAGTCTTAAGTCCAGTTTTTTCCTTACAGATGAAAGCAGTTGTGTACATGAGGCTACTGTATAGTGACAAAGGGTAGCAGGTTATTTTGCTTACTTTCAAATAAGATCTCATAATTTAGAGACCACCTCCAAAGCATCAAATGCACAGGTGCATCCTGGTTTGGTTGTGAAACGCCATCTTCTAGGGATAGTCATTTGGTGAGCAGATGATAAGAAGTATCTATTTATGCAAAGATAAGTTTAGGTTGCAGGATATATTAAGCATAATGCTGGTACTGCAAATACAATAAGGCTTGAGTGTACCTGAAGATGACTTCACAGGAAGGGGAGCAGGAAGACAAACAGGATACAAGTGAGGAAAGGTTAAGGGATTATTGCTCTGATTATAAGCACTACATTAATTACAGCAAGAGGGACTCAGTAAATTCCAGTAAACAGAAGGAGGGGATGAGTGCTACAAGGAAGAGATGACAAAATTGACTCTCATTTTAGGCATTTCTGAATTTTATTGCTTTCACAGGAAGACTGATCTCCAAAAATTTTATAGTCCTCTCTGAAGATCTTTCACATTTATTGGTGGGGATTTGCTCTTCCATTCCTTGTAGACTGATCCACATGAATGCTCTAACACCGTCCCCATGGAGTAGAGAAGATAGGATGCACCAGCTGTAGACTTACTACCAAAAGATTCCTGAAGTCTCAGGAGTCATCCAGCCCCAGTGAAATACACCCAGCTGTGGCATCTGATCCAACATAAAAGAATCATAAAAGGAACACAAGTAATGGCTAGGATACATAATCCCTTTGAGAAAATGTTTGGAAAGAGACACGTTTTCTGATTGCTGTGTAAATGGTCCCAAGACTTGCATAAAAGCACTAGCTAACGTGACTACACAAACCCTGTTACTAGTAAAGACAAATAAGATAAGGATTTTCTGTTCTGTAACTGTATAGTCTTTGAAGCAGTGGCAGTCTAGACAAATGAAGTTTTGCTTAACCTCCTATTACAGATGAAATATATATGCCATATATATGCCTAGAAGGAAAATACATACACACATTCTAACTGTTGGGGGGAAAAAATGGAGATAGAGAAAGACCATAACATACAACTCAAAATATTTTGTATTTTTCAGAGGCTGTGGTCTGGTAGCTGCTTGTGGAGATTACATTTATTGTAAGGAAACAACCAGTCTGTCTTAGAAAGGTAAGAGTATGAGAAGTAAAAGGCTAACACTTCAATGTGAAGGTAGTCTTTGGCATTCATATCAGTTAATTACCAAGTAATACACACCTCTGAAACTGTGACAGCTTGCACTGTGGCTGCTTACCTAGATGAAATAGAGCACTGTTACTGTGCTTTTTCTAATGGGAAGAATACATTTTCATACCTAGAAGGCACCTCATAAAAAGATCAGGCAGCAAATGTAGCAAGCAAAAGGAAATTTTTTTTCAAACAACATATGACACAGTTGTGTTAAAGAGTGGAGTGCAATGGCCTAAATGGGTTGAAAAGGGGTTTGGCAGATGTGTAAAGGAGAGGCCCAGTGTGGGTCATTAAATGTGACTACTGGGAGAAAGCTCCCAAGCTGCTGACTGCTAGGAGGGAGGTTGCCAAGGAAGGGTCACTTTGCATGGAAACCATATTCCTTACATTCTTTCCTATTATGTCCTCCAGTGGCCAGCATGAGAATGATGATGAAGATGAAGTCTGTCTCATGTTTCAGCAGTTGTGCTGCTACTTCATCTGCTGCTCCTTGTCTTGTAGTTCATTAAGACAATCTTGAAATGCTATGTGTTAGTTTGAGGCCTACATCTTCCTTTGCACTGATGTATACACAGGAAAGATTAATTTCTCTGGTCCTCAGCCACTGTCTAGCCCACATGATTAAGTGTGTCATTTCATCATAGCTGTAAAGTTTATCTGTAGGGTGGTCTTAGTTTCAGCTTCTCAAGGTAACAGATTTCCTCTTTACTACAGAGAAGCAAAGGGACTACTACTACTGTCAAGCCTCAAAATTTGACAGGCATGCATTAATCTCTACCCCATCCCAAGTGAAATATTTTGTGCATTGTTTTCTTTTGTGATTTCTTGTATTTTGCTTAGTAAAGACTGGATATAACATAGAGATACCTATTACTGTAGGACATAAACCCATTCAGGCTGGCATTCAGCATTTGTCTCACAGTAAAGTACATGTTTCTGCCAGAGACATGGGGCCAATGAAATTAAATTACTCAACTCCTAGTTTAGATTATCTGTGACTGAACTTGATTCTAGCATGGCAAAAAAAACAAACCAACCAACAACATAAAAATCAATAAATGTCATAAAACCAGTGAAATACCTGGGGTTGGAATTTGTGGTTTATAGTTTGCATTTCAGCAGACCCATCTCCTAGGCTATATGGGAATGGTAAAAACAGCTTCATCCTTGTGTTTTGCTGGGTGAAGGTTGGATTTCGACTCCACAGTGAAATTGTCTGTAGTAGAGGACCAGTCCACATTACTTTGTGGGTGTGACTTCTTCCCACAGTATCCATCTCAAGTCACCAACTCCTACAAAAAGTCACAACCTGGAGTTTCGTCCAGGTCCTCTCTAAGTGGAAAAACCTGCCTCTTTTTCCTTACCTTTTTTTTTTTTTTTAAAAAACCCAACTAAACAGATAATCCACTGCCACTTCCATGTTTACACTTTCACAGTTTCAGAACTCAGTTTATGAGTCAGAAGCTAATAAATGTCCTGCTTTTTTTGTATTCATAAGCTTCCCTGGGCCCCTGCATTGCAAAGATCACAATATGCTGGTTCAGGATTGGACTGGGAAGGCAATTAGTGAAGTTGGCACCCTCTCTCACAAACCCACTACGGCAAAGACTTGTAAATAAATAATTGAAACCTTATCTTTGCTGCTAAATATGGAGGATTTTTTTAGTATTTTGCATCCCTTTTGCTGGGATGCAAAATTGGAGCTTTTAGTTCAAGTTCAAGCTGCATGATGTCCAAGTTACACCATAGTACTTGTGTTTTTCCCCTGCTCCTTGACCCCAGATCAAGTGTGGATGGCAGATAAAACTGTTGTTTGATACTTCGGTCTTGAACTCAGACAAAACTGATACTGCTGGCAGAAAAAGTGCTTAGTAGAAGGTAAAGAATTTCTCATTGCCAGAGATTTTATGGCTTTCCATGCTTCCAGATCTGAAACCACATCAGCTGGATCCAAAAGGTACGGGGAAAAGGAGGATAAAGAGGGTCTAGAAAAACTGCTTTTGTCTTCCTTCTCATTCTTCAGAAGAATACCTTATCTTTGTGGGTTTTGGGTTTTTTTGTGTTTTGTGGGTTTTTTTTAAGCAGAGATTATTCTTCTGAAAGAATATAGAAATAGTAAAACCTTCCTTTTCCTTCACTGTGAATCTGA
>VYZU01063669.1:0-14200 GCA_013401355.1 Ceyx cyanopectus | reverse complement strand
CCGCTGGCACCAGGGCCATGGGGGTCAGGGGGACGATGTCCACAGCCTGGGGGAGGAGGGGAGGGTGGCACCAGGGGCATCGTCACCACAGGGCTGACCACGGGGGGAGGGGCAGGTCCCTTACTGTGGGGTGGTGGTCCCGCCTCAAGTCCACGCTGCCCTCGGTGGTCTCTGGGATGTCATCCAGGGACAGGAACTGGAGACACCCCCAGTGGTCCCATCAGCACCGAGCCAGGGGCACCCACCCTGAGACAGGGACCCCGGCCAGGGCTGAGGGGCCCCAACCCGAGCTGAGGGGCCCCAAGGCCACAGAGCTGCAGCTCTGGGCCAGGGGGCAGGGAGGAAGGGCTGAAGGTGCCCTTCCCACAGTCCCTCCTCCCCCAGCCCTGTTCCCACCTCCTCCTCCTGTGTCCTGAAGGTGGCATCAGCATCGGTGCCATCCGGGCGCACGGAGCAGGGCTGCCTCTGCCGCCTGCAGGGGCACGGGGGTCAGGCAGGGGCACAGGGGGTTGGGTAGGGGCACAGGGGGTTGGGCAGGGACACGGGGGTCAGGCAGGGACACAGGGGTGGCTCTGAGTTCACTCACTTTTTGTTGGAGATGAAGTCGAGTGTCTGGTAGACCAGCAGGTAGAGATGTTCCACCTGCAAGAGAGCAGTGGGAAGGAGAAGCAGCTCCCAGTACAGCTCCTGCTGGCATCTGGTGCCACCCCTGGGCAGCCAGGGCTCAGCTCCTTGTTAACTTCGCTGTTAATGTTGTTAATGTCGCTGTTGTTAGGACAAGGGGCGAGAGTTTGAACTGGCAGAGGGAGCTGGAGACTGGAGAGGAGAAATGGTTGGTGCTGAGGGTGGCACAGCCTGTGCCAGGCTGCCCAGAGAGGTGGTGGCTGCCCCAGCCCTGGCACCATCCTGGGGAGCTTGGGGGGCTCTGAGTACCCTGCTCCGGTTCAGATCTCCCTGCAGGGGGGTGGACCAGGTGACCCCAACCAGAACAGACCCCACAGCCCCCTCCTCACCCTCCTGTGGCCAGAACAGAGCCCACGGCCCCCTCCTCACCTTCCTGCTGTAGATGCAGGCAGAGCCCTGGATCAGCAGTGCAGCCTCGATGAAGTTCATAGAGGTTTTGCCATTGTCGAAGGAGATGCAGATTTGATCCAGCTGCAGAGAACAAAGAGGCATCACCAGTGCCCCCAGCGAGCTCCCCGGGACCCCCCACCCAGACCCCCTCACCTCCTCCAGGTACTCCCCGAGCTGCGCGGCCACGTCCACCTCCCAGTTCCTGGTGAGGTCTCGGATGGGCTGCAGGAGGTGCAGGAACCGCGACTCCACCTCCTCCATGGCAGCCCCGCCCCGCACGGCCCCGCTCGCAGCCGAGGGCACCGCGGGGCGGCCGGAGAGGCTCCGCGATCAGCTGCATCACAACAGAAACGCGAGTTCTCAGCGAGAAAAAGTCACCATCGAGCCCACCCGTGTGCCCAGCGCTGCCCGGGCACCGCTGCCCCGTGTCCCTCAGCCCCGCAGCTCCGCGGGAGGCTCGGAAACCCCCGAGGTGGGCACGGCCCCAGCAGCGCAGCCCCTCTGAGACCCACACCCCCGGCCAGCCCCACACCCACCCTCCCCAGGCAGGGCTGCTGCGGCCGCGGGCTCCGCAGAGCGGCAGGAACCAGATCCCAGAGCTCGATCCGGAGCTCGGGCCAAGCCCCCAGGCTGAGACCCAGACCCCAGGCTCAGAAGCCGGGACCAAACCGGGACCCCAGGCTCGTTAGCCGGGAAAAGACCCAGACCCGAGACTCAGACCCAGACCCCAGACCACGATCAGGACCCCAGACTCAGAATCCAGACCCCGATCGGGACCCCGGGCCAGGGCGAGGTGCAGTCCCCGCAGTGAGACCCGCAGTCGAGAGCCCGGAGCCGTCTCTCCGCGGGTCCCGGAGCCGCCCCTCCCCGGGTCCCGGAGCCGCCCCTCCCCGGGTCCCGGAGCCGCCCTTCCCCGTGTCCCGGAGCCGCCCCTCACCGTGTCCCGCCGCCAGCCGCTCTCCCCGCCGCCATTTTTCGTCTTTCCCGCCCGAAGTGACGCGCCGGCGTCCCCACGCACGACGTCCCCGCGCACGGCGTCCTCACGCACGGCGTCACGGCGCACGCACGTCGCGGCCGCTGTGGGCGCCGCGGGGCCGCCGCCGCCATGGGGGAGCCGCCGGTGCCGCAGTCGCTGTTCCTGGCCGGGCTGGCTGCCGCCTACCTCGCCGCCTTCACCTCGCTCTACGTGCAGATCCCCGGTAACGACGGCGGGGAGNTTCATCACCTGGGGGTCTCTCCGGGGTGGGGGTTTCATCACCGGGAGTGTCTCTGGGGTGGGGGTCTCATCACCGGGGGGGGTCTCTCCGGGTTGGGGGGGTCTCATCGCCGGGGAGGTCTCCGGGGTGGGGGTCTCTCTCCGGGGTGTGGGTCTCACCGGCGGGGGTCTGTCGTTCACCCGTCGCGGGCTGTCCCGGTGCAGGGCTGTACGGGCGGGAGGGGGTGTTACCGNAGACGGCGGGGAGCCGGCGGGGGGTGGGCGGGCGTCGCTGGGCTCCCGGTGAGGACGTGGCTGGCCGTGGGGGTATCTCCGGGGTGGGGGTCTCGTCACCGGGGGAGTCTCGGTGCTCGGGGGGTGTCTCTGGGGTCTGGGTCTCATCACCGGGATGGTCTCCGGGGTCTGAGCGNGGCCCGCAGGCTGCTGCGGCCGGGCGGGAGGGGGCTGTGGGAGCAGCTCCGCGACACCCCCACCCTGCTGTGGCTCGGGCCCCGCCTGGGGCTGGACACGGAGCAGGGCATGGAGCTGCTGAGCCTGGCGGGGGCGCTGGGGGCGCTGGGAGCGCTGGTGCTGAAGCCGCTGAGGACCTGCCCCCTCTTCGCCCTGCTCTGGCTGCTCTACCTCTCCCTCTACCAGGTGAGGGGCTGGGGGTGCCCCCGAGAGCGGGGTGGGGGGTTCCTCATGTTCACCCCATGCCCCCAGCTCTGGGCACTCGGCCCCCTTGGGGAGGTGCTGGGCACTCCTGGGATGGCATCTGGGGGTGGGTACAGCCCTGGGTGTCCTGGGATGGCATCTGGGGCTGGGTACAGCCCTGGGTGTCCTGGGATGGCATCTGGGGCTGGGTACAGCCCTGGGTGTCCTGGGATGGCATCTGGGGCTGGGTACAGACCTGGGTGTCCTGGGATGGCATCTGGGGCTGGGTACAGACCTGGGTGTCCTGGGATGGCATCTGGGGCTGGGTACAGACCTGGGTGTCCTGGGATGGCATCTGGGGGTGGGTACAGCCCTGGGATGGGTCCTGCCCAGTGGGACCAGTTCCCTGCTGGGCAGGGGGGCCTGGGCTGCCCCCTGAGCCCCCCCCAGTCCGGCTTGACTGTGGCTCTTTGCCCATGTCCCACGGGGTCTCTCTGCCCCCCACCCCCCGGGCCTGGGGGCGTTCTGCTCCCCCTGAATCCAGGGAGCTGGAGGAACAAACGTCGGGTGTGGGGAGGGGGCTGGGGGCATGGGGAAGGGGGTCTGTGGGTGCCAGGAGGAGTCTGTGGGCACAGGGAGGGGGCCGGGAGGGGGGCAGGAGGGGTCTGTGGGCACAGGGAAGGGGTCAGGAGGGGGTCTGTGGGTGCCAGGAGGGGTCTGTGGTCACAGGGAAGGGGTCAGGAGGGGGTCTGTGGGCACGGGGAGGGGTCCAGGAGCAGCTTGTGGGTGCCAGGAGGGGTCTGTGGGCACAGGGAGGGGTCCAGGAGGGGTGTGTGGGCACGGGGAGGGATCCAGGAGCCCACCCTTCACCTACTTCCAGCACACCCCCCTCCCCACAGGTGGGGCAGGTTTTCCTCTACTTCCAGTGGTAAGTGCCCCCCTCACCCCCCATTCCTCACCCGTCCCCCCAAGGGGGTCTCCACACCCCGGTGCCCATCCCGGTGCCCAGGGTGCCATGCCCTGGGGCTGGCAGCAGGGCACAGTGTCCCTCCCCCCCCCTCCAAGGGACAGCCTGCTGCTGGAGACCGGGCTGCTGGCCGTGCTGGTGGCCCCGCTGCGGGTGCCCTGGGGGGGCCGCTGGGTGCCCAGGGGTGCCCACGCCGCTGGCACCTTCTGGCTGGTGCGGTGGCTGCTCTTCCGCCTCATGTTCGGCTCGGGCGTGGGCAAGCTCAGCAGCCGCTGCCCCGCATGGTGGGGGCTCACGGGTGAGGGGGCACGGGGGCTGGGTGGGCACGGGGTCTGGCATGGGCATGGGTGAGGGTCTTGGGGGGCACAGGGTCTGGGGTGGGCATGGGTGAGAGTCTGGGGGGATCACAGGTGGGAGTCTGGGTGGGCACAGGGTCTGGGTGGGCACGAGGGAGGGTCTGGGTGGGCACAGGGTCCGGGGTGGGCACAGGGAGGGTGCAGTGAGTGAGAACTGAGCTGAGCAGCCAACCCCCTGCCCAGAATCATCCCAGTTCTCCCCCAGACCAGGCTGGGGGGGTCACTCTGGGCTTCAGTGCCCCCTGCCAGGCATGGGGGGGGATGTTGGGCAGTGGCACTGCGGGCACCTCCCGTGCCAGCCGGGTCCCTGAGCCCTCCTGTGCCCCCCCCCAGCCCTGAACCACCACTACCAGACCCAGTGCATCCCCACGCCCGGCGCCTGGTTCGCCCACCAGCTGCCCAGCTGGGTGCAGAAGCTCAGCGTGGTGGGCACCTTCCTGATCGAGATCCCCGTGCCCCTCCTCTTCCTCGCCCCCCTGCGCCGCCTGCGGCTCTTCGCCTTCTACTGCCAGGTGGGGGGTGGGCAGAGCCGGGCACCCCTGGGTGCCAAGGGGCTCCCCGGGGCACAGGCACGATGGGACACCCCTGGGGGCTGGGGTGGGGGGTTCCAGCCTGGCCTTCACCCCCTGCCAGGTCCTGGGCACCCCTGGGTGCTGGGGGGGGGGGTCCCAGCTCTGCCTTCACCCCCTGCCAGGTCCAGGGCACCCCTGGGTGCTGTGGTTGGGGGGTCCCAGCTCTGCCTTCACCCCCTGCCAGGTCCAGGGCACCCCTGGGTGCTGGGTTCTGGGGGTTCCCAGCTCTGCCATCCCCTCCACCAGGTCCTGCTGCAGATCCTCATCATCCTCACGGGCAACTACAACTTCTTTAACCTGCTGACCCTGACCCTGGCCACCTCCCTGCTGGACGAGGAGCACGTGGGGCACTGGCTGGGCAAGGGCAAGAGGAGACCAGCCAGGGGTGAGTGAGGGGGTCTCTGCCCTGCCCTGGGCATGGGCAGGGGCTCGACGCCCCCCCTGAGGTGCTCAGCACCCTGTCCCCCCTGCAGCCTGGCCCCCCAGCCTGTGCTCCTGCCTCCGTGCCCTGCTGGAGATTGGCACCTACAGCCTCCTGCTCTACTGGGGCGTGCAGTTCTTCGGCCTGGAGATCGACTGGGAGAAGAAGCTGCTGGACGCCAAAGTGGGTACGGCACGGCCAGGCCCCACGGGGGGGCTGCCAGCCCCTTGGTGCCACCCCCCAGCCCACGGGTTCCCCCTTCCCTGCAGCCTTCACCTACCACGAGTTCACCACGGGGCTGAGCAGGGTGATGCTGCCACTGGTGGGACTGGCATCGCTGTCCCTGGCATGGGAGCTGCTCACGGGGCTGTACCGGTGAGTGGGGGGCACCCTGGCACCCATGGGTGGGGGGTTCTGGGGGTTCTGGGGCTGGTTTGTGCTGGGGTGGGGACACTTGGGGCAGCTGCAGTGGGGAAGGCTGCAGCCCTGGGGGGCCTCAGTGGACTGGGGAGGGTACTGGGTGCATTTGGAAGGTTTTGGGTGGGTTTGAGAGGGGTTTGGGTCGATTTGGGAAGGTTTTGGGTGGGCTTGGGATGAGTTTGGGGGGTTGTGGGTAGGTTTGGGTGGGTTGGGGAGGGTTCTGGGTGGGTTTGGGAGCATTTTGATGGGGGTTCTGGGTGAGTTTGAAGGGTTCTGGGTGGGTTTGGGAGGGTTGTGGGTAAGATTTGGGATGGTTTTGGGTGGGTTTGGGAGGATTTTGGGTGGGTTTGGGTTAGTTTGAAGGGTTCTGGGTGGGTTTGGGAGGGTTGTGGGTAAGATTTGGGATGGTTTGGGGTGGGGGGTGGGGTGGGTTGGGGAGCATTTTGATGGGGGTTTTGGGTGAGTTTGAAGGGTTCTGGGTGGGTTTGGGAGGGTTGTGGGTAGATTTGGGATGGTTTTGGGTGGGTTTGGGAGGATTTTGGGTGGGTTTGGGTTAGTTTGAAGGGTTCTGGGTGGGTTTGGGAGGGTTGTGGGTAAGATTTGGGATGGTTTGGGGTGGGTTTGGGAGGATTTTGGGTGGGTTGGGGAGGATTGTGGGTGTGTTCAGAGGGGTTTCCCTCCGTGACATGGGTGCAGTTTGAAGCCCACCGGTGACCCCCGGCTCCCTGGGCTGGGGACCGAGTGTGTGTGTCCCACCTGTCCCCTCCCCACAGCTGTGCCCGTGCCCGGGGCTGGCTCTGGAAGCTCTGGGCCTTGCTGCAGTGGGGCATCTTCACCGCAGCCACCCTGGCCATGTTTGCTCTCAGCTTGGTGAGTGGCCACCCTGGGGACGTCCTGGCTGGCAACAGGGGGTGGGGGGACATGGGGGCACAGCCCACCCTGACAGGGACACACCTGCTGGCAGGGGGCACAGGGATGCTCTGGGGACACCTCTTGTCAGGGACACAGGGACAGAGCTGCTCTGGGGACACCACATGCCACGAGGGGGACACAGGGATGGGGGCACCTCATCCTGTGGCAAGCAGGAGGGTGGGGACACCCCCTTTGGGGGTGGGCTTGGGGACAGGGGCTCTGGGGTCAGCGTTAGGGGGGGGCAGGAGAGAAAGGGGGAATCCAGGAGACAAAATGGATGGGATAGGGGGGCTGGGGGTGACCCCAAGGGACAAGGGGGGACCTGAGGGCAACCAGGGGGAGGTCCTGAGGGGACACAAGGGCACCCAGGGGACAAGGAGGTGGGCACAAGGGGAGCAGGGGAGGGCCTGAGGGCACACGAGGGCACCCATGGGACAAGGAGGTGGGCACAAGGGGAGCAGGGGAGGGCCTGAGGGGACACGAGGACACCCAGGGGAGCGAGGGGAGTGTCATGGGGCACGGTGGGGGCTCAGCCCAGCTCCCCCTGAGCTGCCTGCTGCCACTGCCCAGGTGCCCTTCACCTCCTTGTCGCCGGGGTGCAGCGGGCAGCTGTGGCCCGGGCTGCAGAGGCTGTTCAGTGCCACGCAGAGGCTGCAGCCCGTGCAGTCCTACGGGCTGTTCCGCAGGATGACCGGCCTGGGCGGCCGGCCAGAGGTGGTGCTGGAGGGGAGCTACGACAGACACAGCTGGACTGTGAGTGCCCCTGCCAGCCCTGTGCCCGCCCCGGGCACCGCTGAGCCCCGTCCCCCAGCGCCACAGCTCCGGGGGGGGCTTGGAAACCCCTCCAGGGGTCACACCTGACCCCAGGGTTCTGGGGTGGCCTCCCCAGTGCCCAGTGCAGGGGGATGATCCCTGCCCTGCTCCTGCTGACCAACCCCCCCAGGGCCTTTCCCTTGGGCACTGCCCAGCCCCTGCTGCCCACCCAAAGACCCTTGCCCTGACCAGACCAACTTCAACCACCACGTTCGGTGCTGAGGGGACACCCCTGGGACCCCGCTGGGCACCTGCCCCCGTGCACTCCATCACCGGGGTGTGGGGCAGGGCCAGGCCTCCCCCTGCCTGCAGAGCCCCCCCAGCCCCCTCTGCTGCCCACCCCAGGAGATCGAGTTCATGTACAAGCCGGGCAACGTCAGCAGGGCACCCCCCTTTGTGGCACCTCACCAGCCTCGCCTGGACTGGCAGATGTGGTTTGCAGCCCTGGGGCACCACAGCAGCAGCCCCTGGTTCACCAGCTTCGTGCACAGGCTGCTGCAGGGCAAGGAGGATGGTGAGTGGGGCTGGGGGGGGCACCCCATGCCCCTCGGGGGCACCCCGAGCCTGGCACAGGCAGCTCTGGGCCCATTGACGGGTGTTTGGGAACAGTGGGTTGTCCCTGCCAGGGGGGTGGGGTGTCTCGGGGGTCCTTTGGGGTGTCCCCACAGCAGTTTGGGGTCACTGGGCAGGGGTTTGGGTCGTCCCTGCAGGAGTTGGAGTGTCCACAGGGCTTTGGGGGTGTCCTCAGAGCTGCTTGGCAGTGACTGGGGGTGTCCTGGCAGCACTCTGGGGTGTGCCCAGGGCGGGTGTGGGGTCCCCCCCACTGCCAGGGTGTCCAGCTGAGGTGCTGTGCCTGCAGTGATCCGCCTGCTGCAGCTGGATGAGACCCAGTACCCGTTCAGTGCCCAGCCCCCCACCTACATCCGTGCCCAGCTCTACAAGTACTGGTTCACCAGCAGTGCCCAGGCCAGGTGAGTGGCACCATGGACCCCCCTGTGACCCCCACTGCCCCCTGTAACCCTCACAGCCACTCTGTGACCCCCACAGCTCACCCACGGCCCCCTTGTAACCCCCCCAGCCACTCTGTGACCCCCACAGCTCACCCATGGCCTCTCTGTGACCCCCCACAGCCACATTGTGACTCCACACAGCCCACCCACAGCCCCCCTGTGACCCCCACAGCCCCCCATGGCCCCCGTGTCTCTCTCTGTTCCCGCAGCCAGGGCCCAGCACCGTGGTGGCGCCGGCAGCACGTGCAGGAGTTCTACCCCCCAGTGTCACTGGGAGACCCCACCTTGGAGGCCCTGCTGGACCAGTACGGGCTGAAGGTAACTGGGTGGGGGGTCCTCGGGGTCTTCAGCAAGGATCTGGTCGGGGGGAGTCCCCGTGACCCCTGGAGGGGTTTCCAAGCCCCCCATGGAGCTGAGGGACACGGGGCAGTGGTGCCCCGGCAGTGCTGGGCACACATCTCCTGGGTCTGCCAGCCCCCCGAGGGGGTCTCTCACAGGTTCTCTGCCCTCCCCACAGGACAGACCCTCCCCCCGGCCCCCGGCCGTGTCCGTCGTGGCCCGGCTGCTGCGGAGCCTGCGCCAGCTCAGCCGCCCCTTCTCCGGCTTGGCCATCCTGGCCTCGCTCTACCTGGTGGCCGCCAGTGCCCTGCTGCTGCAGGACCTGGCACGGGCCGCCCGGGGGGGGTCGCCTCCCGCCCGACACAAGGGCCCCAGGCGGGGGGACCCCGGCGGGGGGGACAGAGACGGGGCAGGGCGGCGCAGGGGGGCCGAGGAGAGGGCTGAGGGCCGTGCCCGGGGGGGCACCGAGGGCCAGGGGGTGACCAACGGCGACGGCCGGACACGCGGGGTGACCAACGGGCACGGGGAGGGGCTGCGGGGGGGCAAGAAGAAGAAATAACCCCTGGAGATGCCCCCCCAGGCTTCATCCTCCACCCGGGGACTGAGGGCACTGCCACCAGCCCCCTGCCCAGCGCCCTGGCATGGGGGTCCCAGCTGGGGCACTCTGGTCTGGTTCCCCCCCAGCCCCACGCTGCCACCAGCTCTCCACTTTCCCCCCTGCCTCAGGGGGCACTGCTGGCACCTCTGCCACCCTGGGCCCCGCCTGGATGTGTGCAGGAGGTGCTGGGCACGGGCCACAGTGTGCTTGGCACAGGCCCTGGGGTGCTTATTGCTGGCATGGGCTGCTTGGCACAGGGGGTGACGCTTAGCGTGGGCACAGGGGGGGCTTGGCTCTGCCCATGGGGATCTTGGCGCTGGTTGGCACTGGGGGGGTGGTGCTCGGCACTGGCAGGAGCATCTTTGCCCCCCTCCTAGTTGCCCTTGATGCCCCCTCAGTGCCCCAAGCCTTAGGGCATGGGGGGCAGTTTGGGGGCTGCCCCTGCCCAGGGGCCTGTGCCCAGAAGGTGCCCCCCCAGCACCAATTTCACAGTATTTTATAAATAAAGCCTTGGACATTCCAGTCTTGGGGGGGCCTCGTGGGGGTCCTGACCTGGAGGGGGGAGCAGCACCCCCAGCACAGCCCCCCCATCCCACCCTTCCCCAGCTCAGGGGATGGATGGCACCGTGAGAAGCAGGTTTATTGTGGCACCCAGGCCGGGGGGTGCCCGGCAGGGCAGGGGGTCCTGGCAAGGTTGGGAGGGTCCTGGCAGGGTCGGGGGGGTGTGGAGGGTCCTGGCAGGATGGAGGGGCTCCTGGCAAGGTTGAGGGGTGGGGGGGGTGGTCCTGACAGGCTTGGGAGGGTCCTGGCAGGGTATGGGGCTGTGGGGCTGGGGTCCTGGCAGGGTGGGGGGTGTGTGGAGGGTCCTGGCAGGGTGTGGGGCTGGTTGGGGGGTCCTGGCAGGGTGGGGGTTGCATGGAGGGTCCTGGCAGGGTGCAGGGTTGTCTGGTGGGTCCTGGCAGGGTGCAGGGCTGGGTGAGGGGTCCTGGCAGAGTGCAGGGGGCCTGTGGGGGCACTCGTGGGGCTGGGTGGGGGTCTCCATCCCCCTCACCAGCAGAGCTGCCCTGGGCAGTACTTGTCGATGAGGGCCTGGTAGTACCCCCGGAGCTGCTGCACGTCGGGCAGCTCCTCCTGCTTCGTGTAGTGGTGGTGGGTGGGGTGGGGGGGGTCTGGGGGGGGGTGTCAGTGCTGGGGAGGCCTCCCAAGCCCTGCCCACCCCCTCCCTAGGCTGGCACCCACTTGAGCTCCCGCACCCAGGGCAGCATCTGCAGGTCCTCCTGGGTGCAGAGGTGCTGGTAGTCGCCATGGGTGTGCCAGGGGTAGAAGGAGTGGAATCGGACCATGTAGAAAGCCTGGGGAGGGGGTGTGGGCACATGAAATGGGGGGGACCCCCCACCCGAGGGTGCCCACGTCGTGTGTGTGCCCCTCTCCCCAATCCAGCACTCACCTCCTTGGGCAGGGCGAAGTTGTTGAATTTCATCACCCTGAACATGTACTCTGGGGAGACACGGGGGGGGGGCACGGGGCTGGGGACCCCCAAAAGCGGCACCAGACCCCCCCGGCCGGCTGGGGCAGAGCCCTCCCCGCCGTGCCAGTGCCCCCCCATGCCGGCGTCCCCCCCCTTACCGTCGTGTCCCCAGGACATCAGGACGTTGTCCAGGCCGCAGTGGGGTTGGTACATCCCGCACTCCGTGCTGCCGGTGGGCACGGGTTGGGGGGCGCTGGGGGATGGAGCCCCCTTCCCGCACCCCCAGCCTCGACGGGGGGCCCAGCACCCCGCTGGGGGGTTGGGCAGGGGGTCCGGCCTCACCTGTACCGGGGGTCTCTGGTGTCAGGGTTGTCCTGGAAGGTGGAGTCCCCGTAGACCACCGACGGCTGCACCCTGCAGCCCACCGGGAAGGTGTCGCCGACCACCGCCCACTGCGGGTGGGAGGGGCAGGGTGCCACAGGGGGGTCCCCGCGGGGTGGGGGGCACCCCCTCCCTGCCACCCCCCTCACCTGGGGCTCCCCGAACAGCGCCAGGACCTTGCCCATGTCGTGCAGCAGCCCCACGAGGTGGAACCAGTCTGGGGACCAGCGGGACCCGTCACCCCCTGGGGGGACACACTTTGGGGAGGGGGTCCCGGGGGGGTGCTGGGGGGTCCCTGCCTTTGTCGGGGTGCTCTCGACGGATGCCCTCGGCCGTCTGGTAGGCGTGGAAGGAGTTGGGGAAATCCACGTCAGGGTCCGACTCGTCCACCAGCTGGTCCAGCAGCTCCAGCGCCTGCATCGCGCTCATCCTGCGCAGGGAGCACGTCCCGTACTGGGCGATCTGGGGACACGGTGGGTGCTGGGGACGGCCAACTGCCCCCCTCAGCCGACCCCCGGCCCCCTCGGGGACACCTCGGGGAGCCGGGCGGGGTGCGGGGCGGGGGGGGGGGTCCCGCACCTTCTTGCGGACGAAGTCCACGGTCTGGTGCGTGTGCATCAGCTTGTAGGTGCTGTACACGCCGTGCAGACGCCTCCCCTCCTGCGGGGGGACCGGGGGGTCGTGGGGGTGGCGGAGACCCCCTCACACCCCCTGGCTTGGGGCAGCCAGGCTCCTGCTGAGCCCCCCACAACCTTGCCCGGCAGCGAGGTGAGAGCCTGGGCACCCAGGGGACCCCTGGCACCCAGCCTTGTACCAGGGGACCCTCAGTATCCAGGGAATCCCCAGCACCCAGGGGACCCCCAGTACCCAGCCTTATACCAGGGGACCACCAGGACCCAGCCTTGTACCGGGGGACCCCCAGCACCCAGGGGATCCCCAGTACCCAGCCTTATACCGGGGGACCCCCAGCACCCAGGGGACCCCCAGCACCCAGCCTTATACCGGGGGACCCCCAGCACCCAGGGGACCCCCAGTACCCAGCCTTGTACCGGAGGACCCCCAGGACCCAGCCTGGTGCAGCAGACCCCCCAGCACTCAGGGGACCCCCCGCACCCGCCCGCGCTCACCGTGTAGTTGCGGAACTCGGGTTTGGCCTCTCCGGGCTCCGCGTCCTGCGGCGGGAGGGGCCGGACAGGGTCAGCGGGGCCCGATCCTGCCCCGAGCCCAGCACCCATGGGGCTGAGAGAACCCCCCCCCACTCCCCCACGGGCGGGGGGCTGCCTGTGTCCCCCCGGGGGGGTCCCGAGGCGTGGGGTGCTGCAAGGGGGGGTCTGACCCCAAAGTTTGGGGCGATGCACATGGGTCCGACCCCAAGATGTGGGGCAGCGCTCGGCTCACGCGTGGGGGTGACGCGGGAGGGTCCGCCCGGGGTGTGCGGGGTGCGGGGTCCGCGCGTACTCACCGCCCGTGGGCTCCTCATGCCGGCGCTGCCGTGGGGCGGGGGGCGATGAGACCCCCTCGGCTTTATCCCCGCGGGACAATCGGTCACCAGTTAACCAGCCCCCGGTTAATGGTTGAGCCGCCGGCCCCGGGGGCTGCTGCTCCCCGAGGGGGGCAGGGGCTGGCGGGGAACCCGCCCCCGACATGGGCACCCCACCCTGACCCCGAGCTGAGGACCCCGACCGCGGGTGGCCCCCCAGCGGGTGACGGTGCCCCCGGGCTCGTTGCGGGGACAAAGGACACCCCGCCCGTGCCAGCCTCGGGGACCCCCGGGCATGGGGCCGCGGCGAGACCCCCGCTGGCACACGGACCCGGCACCCCATGGCACAGGGACAGGGTGAGGAAAAGGGGCTGGGGACGCAGTTTGGGGGGCACTGCCCCGTTGTGGCGCTCGCCGCCTGGTGCCCTCCTGGGTGGGACGGGCACCGGGTGCCCTTCGTGAACCCTTCAGTCAGTGAGGCGGGGCGAGCCAGGGGGTGCAGGGGGCAGCGCGGGGGGCACGGCCCCGCCTGGGGACATGGGGTCCTGCCAGGCCGGGCCGTGCCAGCCCACACTGTGCCGTGTCACACGGTGCCGTGCCCGGGTCGCTCCCGCTGCCCGCCGTTCCCCCAGGGGCAGAGGTGGCAGCGGCACCAGCGCCCCTGGGCACAGGGTCTGGGGGTGCAGCCCCCCGCCCCCTCCCATGGCACACGGGACCCCCTCCCGCTGCCTCCTCCTCCTCCTGCCCGGCTCTGGGTGCCCGCACCCTGCCCATGCCCGCCCCNGCCCGCCCCCCGCCCCCGCCCCCCCCCCGTCGGGCCCCCCCCCCCCCCCAGCACCAGTCGCGACCTCTCCTCACTCGCTTTATTCCACAAAATTCCGGTTCTCTTGCGGGGGGGACAGGATCGGGCCCGGGCACCCCGGGGGGCGCTCAGCGGGGACCCTCTGAAGCCCGGGGGGCACCCAAGGGTGGGGGGGGCGGGTGCTTCTGGCAGGAGGGGAGGTGGGCGCTGGGGTCCCTCCTCACGCAGGGCTGGGTCCGTGTCGTGTGTGTGCCAGGGTTCGGGGGCAGCCCGGGGTAAGGGGTCGGGTGCTCCCAGGTCAGGGGGGTGTCAGCTCGGGCAGGGTGGCACCGGCGGGGGGTGGTGGGTCCACGGGGCACCCCTGAGTCCGGGGGACCACCGCTCGTCATCAGCAGGGTGCTGCGGGGGACACGGTGCCAAGGGAGGGGACAGCAGCCCCTTCAAGGAGTGAGGGGACCCCACAGGGCATCCCAACATCTGCCCTGGGAAGGGACCCCCGTCCCCCCGGAGGTGCTGATGCCGACCTGGCACCCGATGGCAAAGGTGCTGGGTGGGGGGCATGGGTGACCCCCACCCTTGTAGCCGTGCCACCCGGGAGAGGGTCTGGGGTGGCGGTGAGGGGGTGCTGTGGGGTGCCATAGGGTGCTGTTGGATGCCCCGGAGTGCCGGTGGGTGCCACAATGAGCCCACCTGCCCCCGTGGCGGGTGCTGAGCTGCTGACTCAGGTGGGAGCTCGGC
>VYZU01063668.1:92367-139999 GCA_013401355.1 Ceyx cyanopectus | reverse complement strand
CCTTTGCAATGTCTTCACAGGAACATGTCAGCTTGTGCAGCTTGGGTTTATTGGCAGGTCAGAAGGAAAATCCTGAAGAGGACCGTGACATTTACTCTACTAAGCAAATGCAGCAGTTCAAATGGAAGTGGACACGGCCCAGTGTAAAACCAGTAACACTGGTGCTTCGTGTTGTTATACTTACCATACGACGAGGTTATGATGACCTTAGAGTGCTGACCTCGTGTAGACCAGCACACAAAGCTAAATGTACTGTGAAAAATCCAGAACTGCTAGTGGGAATTACATCTTTGAAAGCTGTGATGGATGTAGCGGCAGAACTATGTCATCTAAGTGAAAAAATCAGGCAGAGATGGTCTGGGAGCTTTGGGTTTTCTCTGAAGCCATTGCATGGGCACATTGGCTTTGCCTGGGTTGCCAGGTAGGTGAGCAAGGCAGTGTGAAAGGTGGCCACGTGCCTCACAGCCTGCACCAAGCAGCATGTTTTCCTTGGCATTTGGGCCAAAATTGCAACGAGGCATGAGACAAATGTGCTCATTTAGAAATGGTAACCAGCTAACATTGCAGGGTGAGCTTGAGTTGCTGTCAGCAGAAGAATTTAGTCTCATTCAGGGCCAGCGGTCGCTGTTTTGTGTCCTGTGAGGGCCTCTCACAGGGTGTAGAACAAGAGCCCTTCCTATGTGCAGTTCAAGAATCAAACCAAATAAAGAGAAAATTGAGTAACTTTGAATCCATCGTTGAGAACAGCTTTCGATAGAGAAAAAATAAAACAGATCTAGGGGATATTTGAGGCTATATTTATAGCAGGGTGACAGGAAAGGAAGAGAACTCATTTTCTGGGAAGGATAGCTCTTTTTATGCCTTTTTAGAAGTTCATTGTGTGCCAACATTATCTTTCATGGGTGCCAGAGGGTGCAATGCCTTCTAAAGCCTCCCACACATGCAAAAACTATGCACCCGTTATAGTGTCTTTGCTGGGTTCCATTAATATTCCCCTGTTTCTGTCTCTCCAAATATTTGTGTTAGATGTGAGGAGATGGTCCAGGTCCAAGCAAGGATTGCATGGCTTTGACCAATAGGTCTGAGATTGTGCCTGCTTTGGGTAAAAGAAGGAAAACTTGGTCCTACCTGAGAACTGAGAAAGTTCCTAAGCTGCTGCTGAAGAGTAGGGTTGTTCCCTTTTCTCATGTGTTGTTTCTCTAGGCAGAAAAAGGCAGTGCTGAGAGCTGCTTTTGAACTTGTCTGGGTGGTGTTGGGAAGCACCAAGAGTGCTGGGGTTGGACTGTGAATTGCTGCATAAAAATGTTTGTGTGGAGCTACACAAAATGAAAATACTATGGCATTTCTTCTCAGGGAAAAACCCCAACTTTCATGGAAACCCAGTATATTTTCTGATTAAACTCCTTCCTTAGTTAATTCTCAACTCTTCTTCATGTTCAGGATGAAAGAAATCAAACCCAATAGGAGTTTTCTGCTTCCACTTTTCCAAATGTCAAGTTGCAAATGCGCTGCTTTTAGAGGTAACTGGAACTTGCTGCTCTGTAATCCTAAAGACTGAGGAGTCAAAATGAAGTAGTTAAGAGATTTTTCTGTTTATCCCTTTTTTTAATAAATGAGATTAAAGCTCATGGCATGCTAGTCAGGTTTTAGTTCTTTTGTAGGTTTCTTGTTTGCACTCATTTCCATTACATGGGGATTGTAGGTTTATCTAGAAGGGGATGGACCATGTGCACAGCAGGGCTAATGACTCACAGATGTAAAGATTCTGGCACATTACCATCTAATAACTTCTTTAACTTATATTCCATAATAAGATAAATGCAAATTTGATACATCTGTTTTCAAAATGATGTATCATTCCAGTCTTAGCANGACACTTGTGTATCAGAGAGTCACCCTGTTGTTATTGCAAAGGCCAGTGTGGTCTTTGTGGTCCAGGGGATCTCTGATCCGATTGCAGGAGGGGATAAATAGAGCAAATATTGCAGTGTTAAAGGATTCTGCAGCAGCTGAGATGCCCAGCAGGCTGCTGGTGGCTGTTGGTACTTTCCAGCAGGCCAGCTGGGGTGTGAAGGGCTTGTGCACTGTGGCAATGGTGGTTGTCCCACAGAGCCTTCACACAGGACATCTTCAAAGCCACCCTGTCTAGCAGCCAGAGCCAGGTACAGCCTTCCCTTTAAAGTAGCTTCCAAGCTGCAACCCTGTGCTCCAGACCTCACAGAGGGGCTGAGCCACCAGCTCCACCTCACAGAGGTGGCACTTGTGTGAGCAGTGCACATAGGGAGCTTAGAGCTACCAGGCTGTATTTGATTCTGTCACCTGCAACCTGATGTCTCTCAGCTATTGAACAAGCCTCTGCTTCAGACAGTGTGCTGTACTAAAGGCAAGGAGAGGACTTGGAGATTTCTTTCTTTAGGAGCTCACTGCTCAATAGTGTAAGGTTTCAGCTTTATCAGAAGGTCTAATTCACACCCTATAAGGCAGCAGAATAAAGGTGTTGAACAGAGAGCAAAATTCACCCATTGTATTGCCATAGCAGACCACAATTACCGCAGTCTTCTTTATTTTTTGTACCAATATAGTACAAGTTCTGCACCTGTTAACAATCACATGCAGCATACATTACTTGAGGGGAAAACATTTTCCCTAGATGTGAAAATTCTACTTTTTATGTCCTGAAAACATTGACCTTGGCCATTCCAGATTCCCCAAGATCCAGCAGTAGCTTGTCCTTCAGTGTTTATAATTGTGTATGTACTACCAGTGTATGTGCTGAATGTCATATGTTAAACAGAACGTGAGGAGCAGGATGCTAATTATACAAAGCACTTCCAAATCCACTGTCACTGCTGTCAGGTTCTGGGGCAGACAAGAGTCTGAGCTTTCTGTGTGGCTCTCTCAGAAGTGCTGTCACACATTTTAATGGAAATTAAATGCTCACTCATCCACTAGCTGATAGTCTAACAAGTGTCAAATTGTTGTGGTTTTAAGGAAAGTCACCTCTGTGGGACTGCTCCTTCTAAAATCTCTTGATATTCTTGTTGTAAAGAACCAACCTGCACCTGCAGTGTAGTGCAAACCTGTTTCCCATATGACAAAGAGGCTGTTCCCTGTGGATAGGCACTGTGGGGTATACTAAACACGGTGTTTGTTCTAGATGTTGTTAGTAAACTGTCTCTGTGCTGTGTGTGTTGTGCTGTTTTGGTACCATGTTGTGCTGTGTCCATAGGGTCTGCCAGGCTTCCCCACAGTCGCTGCTCTGCACAGTAATCAGATCCTCACCGTCAAGGTTTGTGGCTGACACGTACCTGTTCAGTCAGGTCTCTCTGGATCAGCATAAAAGTGCACATGAAAAATTGTTCTTTACCATGGAATACCAACGAATCCTTCTGCTGGACCTCAGTCACCCCTTGCTGCCTTTGCACTGGTAGAAGTGCTCCTGATGCAGAGCATGGGATCAAATCTGTGCATAGTGTTAGCCCTGGAAACATTCCCATTCCCCATGATCTTGGTCAGTATTTGATGTTCAGGAGAGATTTGTTCTGTAGTTCTGCTTCCCTGAGGCATGCAGGAGAATGGAAGATGTCAGTGAACTCTATCCTGGTTACTCGTGGAGTCAGATACTTGTGTTGGGTATCAGAGGCTTACTCTGAATGTACAGATTTTTTTTCAAAGCACATTTTCAAATTAAGCAGGAAGGATTGAAGCAATCTGATCAAGTTGGAACTGCAGGCCTTGTTAAAACACCACCATTCTTCATGGCACAATATGCTGGTTAGAAAATCTGACTGAAAGTTGAACTGGTGCTTTGTCTCTAGAAGCTTTGCTGAAAGAACAGCGTGTTCAAATCCTGATTGTTAGAGCCTGGGTAATGAAAAAAAATAATACACGTGAAGAATCCTCATAGGAAATCTGGGAAGAAAAAAAAAAAGTGATGCAGTTAATTCATTGTATATGTTTAATTCACAAAGTGGTGTGTCCTGTACATTAAGAGGTAAATTGAAAAGCAAATGCACAGTTTCTGTCAGGCAGAAGCACCGGTTTATCTGATTTTATCTATTACAATTCTAATGAATATGTCTTTATTTCTTTCTCGGGCCTTCTGATGTCTATTCTTCAATTCTCTCATCTCTGATCTTCAACCTTTGACCTCACCTGCCTGATCAGATGGTGTTTCCTAAAATCAATCATGGGTTTCTCTCTGCTGATCAGCAGCTCATTAAACGCCGCCTCATTAAGGTAGTGCTTCATCTCGCTGGAGTCTGGTTCTTCTTTACATTCAGTTTGCTCTTTGCTGTACCTTTTGATCAGCTGCCTTCTTTATAGCAGGTTGTTCATTTGAAAATGTTTTGGAATGAAGCAGCTGGTAATGATCTTAACAATTAAAAGGCTATGGGTATCTTAGCTACATGATCCACAGTTAAGATGCAATCAGCTTTTTCCAGTGCTATGCTGGAAATTAACTTGAGCATCTTTTTTTTGGTGTCTTATCTTCTTTTCTTTTTATTTTTTTCAAAGGGGAAGGTAACGTGTTTTGGAAACTCTCATGAAAATTGGCTTTTACAAAAATCATTAAAAGAGTTAGCTAACTGTCACTACAAAACAATTCCCCAAAACAGATGAGAAATTATCTACAACTTCATGGAAAAGCAGTTATTTTCCATGCTCTTGTTTGAATTCCATCCATGCATCATTGCTGGGCTTGGAAAATGGCCATGTGAACTGTACATTCTCACATGCAAGTTGACTTTTCTTACTTCAGCTCTGTTGTGATGATGCCAATCCCAAAGCAAACAGCTGCTTATTGGAAACAGTTACGTGCTCTGGAGAGCTGGATCAGTAAAATATTGCAGGGCTACCCCAAATTTTGGCCTGTGTCCTGTGGTAGGACAAGCAGAATTTGAACCTTCTGCTCTGTGGCTGATTGCACTGAGCAGATCCAACCCCTTGGTCTTCAAGACCAAGTGCAGTATTTGCCATAAGCAGAGGCCACTATCCGTCTCGTGGCAGCATCTTCAACCTGTCTTGCACGCTTTCTGGGTAAATCATTGGGGTTTGGGGGTGGTTGATGCATCTAAAGAAAATTTCTAATCAGTTTTTTTGTGGGTTTAGGGAGACCAAGGACAAGCTGGGCCCCCTGGACCTCCAGGGCCACCAGGACCCAGAGGTCCTCCAGGAGATACTGGCAAAGATGGTCCTCGTGGGATGCCCGGAGTACCGGTGAGTCGCTCTGTTGCTCTCATGGGGTCCAGATTCCACTCAGATGTTTGCCAGCCCAGTTTCCAAGCTGTTTTTGGAGGTAAGATTGGCAAGTAAGGTATGTGGAGGCTGAACCACAGGCAGATTTCATGGTGTACCTGAGGTCCCACATGCACAGAGCAAGTTCATAGCAGGGCCAAGAGTAACACCCAGGTTCATTGCCTCCTACCCATGACAGCTTCCCCACACATTCTAGAGTTTCTCAGTTGCTCATTGATGTTTAATAGCTGCAAGAGGAGGGTCTGCCCTTCTCCACTAATAGTAAATGTTTCTACTCAGGCTTCAAGATAAAGCTGAATTGGAGACATTGTAACATGGACAGGCTTGAGTTAGTGATTTAGTCTCAAAAATCATGGAATTGCAGTAAAAAATGCTGCCCCAAGTGTGATGAAGTTTGGAGTGAGGGGCTTCCATTTGTACATAGGTAGAATGGCACTGTTTTACTTGGCTCCTCCCTTGTTATTTCATTAGAAGAGCCAGCAGAATCCAGTCTATTGCTTAATGTTTGTGTTAGGCACAAGATTAGACCCACTGCCTTGGGCACTTGGTGACCTGAGGATTAAACACTTTTTAAACAGGAGCATAAACACAGGACTTTTTTTTTCTTTTTCTTTTTTTTTTTTTTTTCAGCAAAATATGAGTATGGTTTTGGTTTTATATTTTGTAGCTTCAATAATTTTCATTCTTTTGAAAGAAGAACCTCTCTTTTCATCATTAATTCCACTGTGTTATCAGTGTGCAAACAGAATCACAGACAGGAAGGAGGCAGAACAACTGAATTGTCACATGTACAGATATATGTGATCCCATGCTCATAAGTAAAGATCACAGCTGAGAGGACACATAGGGACCTGCCAAGGTGAGGACCAGCACCAGAAACAGGTTTTTTGGAGAAAAAGTGTAGTTTGTTATGTGTGACCAGGACAGGAAGGCATCAAATACCCTTAAAGGGCCTTTTTAGATAAAACCAAGAGAAAATATTTACATTCCTGTTCTGGCCCTAGTCAGGTTGCCTCATCTGAAACTGATTTAACTATACAAATATAATCAAAAGTGATGATAATAGTAAAACTGATAAAGTTTCCTGTGAAAATCCAGCAATTCTTGCCAGTTAAGACCTGCAGTACCCTCAGGAGGCTGCTGTCATTCTCATTTTGGTTTGGTTTTTAGCACCATTGCCCTTCCAAGCTCTAGCTGAAAGTTATGAAATGCCATTCAAAGTCTGCTGCTTCCATTGCAGTGCTTGACCACCTACTAATTTCTTGTTAGTCCTGCAGCACATCAGGCTTTGGGCCTTATCTGGACTTTCCTTGTGGTCCCTTAATGTGGTAAAGTTGCCAGTCTCTTCTGGTTTGATGTTGGGAAGGTGGGACTGAAACCACAACCCCCATCTGACTGCAACAATTCCAGTTTCATAACTCCTGTCCAACAGGCTGGCAGAGCCAGCTGCTGATCACACTGTGACTGGGTCCTCCTTGGGCTCCTCTGCTTTTTAGCAAAGGGAACATTAGTGTTTCTCAGAAGAGGAAAGTAATGCATTTTCTGCAATGAGGTCACTCCCTTTTATAATGGTTCTGTAGTGATTTTGACTTTAGATGGCAAGAGAGAGTTTCTTTTTATAGTTTTTTTAAGCTGTGGCTATCTTAAGCCCTTATAGCATTATGGAAAATCAGTTTATAATGCTGCTGTAGAATCAAATACAAACAGCACTCAGCTAGAAACCATACAGCTGGCTGGTGTTACTGCCCAGCTCCTTCCCACTGTCCTTTACCCTCAGGTTAATATTCCTGGTCCTCAAAAGGCTTGTTCCTCCATTGCTCTGTGATATCACACAGAGTTGTGTTGATAGTTGCACAGGGGCCAACTCCAGCAGCCACTACCACTTCTCTTCCCCAGTGTAGCAGGGGTGAGGAGCAGCCTGTGTGCCCACATTCCATCCTTGCACAGGGATTCTAGAGATGAGACTGTGTTGGTTTCTCAGGCAGGAAATCTTTAGAGCTGAGAAGGTATAAATATTAGGGAAATGCCTTTTGCCAGCAGAGAGAGCACCAAGGAAGAGTAGGGGTGTAAGAAAGGATTGTGCAGCCTTCTGCTAAGCTTTTCTTTTGATGGTATCATGAGAAACTGTTGGAAGGAGAACATACTTGCCTTCCTACAGAGTGATACCTGGAATTGGGTGCCTTCCCTCCACAAAGACTCTGGAATTTTGCTTCCAAAAAGAAGTGAAAGAAGAACAAGGGTTTTTTTTAGTGATAATGAGACAATGGAATATGATGGAAACACTTGAAATGATTTCACCATGATTTCCCAGCATTTATGGGGATATCCTTATGATTTTAGCTATGTGATTGCTGTATATATCAGTTAGCAAGGCTTCAGAGTGAGCTGAAAAGTCCCAACAAGCTGTCAGAAACCCATGCCTGTGTGGTTTCTCTCTCCTGGGCATCTTGGTGTGTTTGCAGATGCAACATGTTTACTTCTAAATGCAATGCACATATACCCAGAGAAGCAGTTTTGATTCTTTTCAGTTGCCAAGAAAACATCAGAATGGTTCTCATCAGTTTTTTGACAGTTCTCTTTTTTTTTTTTATGACAAAGAAGATTCTGCAGCTGTGCTGCTACAACACCACATGGCCTGCCCTATGCTCTGCTGGGTTTACAAGCTAGTGATCTATAAACCAGATCACTGACATGACAGGAATTCTGCTTTTTGGATGGGTATTTTTAGCCCATATTGTACGACCAATACATTTTACTGCCTCTACAGACAGCTGTATGTGTTCATATGGGAAGGGGAGAAGATAGATCCTGATGTTATGTTGAGCTGTGCCCATAGAATACATTGGAAAAAGGATGGGTTACATTTCTTAAAGCAAATACACATTTCTAACAGCTGTGTAATTATTGCATGACTTCAAAATACCAATATTCATGGGTTTATGGAACATGATAATTTGCAGCAGTAAGTTTGGAATATGTAAACAGGGGGATTCAGCACATGTGTGAAAACAGCCTTTCTCTGTGTCCTTTAGCACCACTGACAAGAGTGGAATATCATGTTTGGAACCAAGGGACAGACTCAGGACACCAATACTTCACTGGTGCTTCAGGAGCTATACCATTGTATGATTGGGAAAGAGTACTTTGCCTCTTAAGATGTCTGAGATTTGGCCTGCTAGTTTGAAAAGCAAAACCAGCAGTGTATTTCATGTGCAGTCAGCTGCCATACCTATCTAAGAATGGAATTTTAAAGATATTTTATTATTAGATAGAAAACTGAATTCAAGACATATTTCTGAGATTATTCTGAGATTATTCTCAATCTTTTTTTTTTTTTTTCACTTTAAGGGTGAGCCAGGAAAACCAGGAGAGCAAGGATTGACAGTAAGTGCTTTTCTCTTCCAGTTTGCTAAGAAACTAACAGATACATGACATATACTTTTTTTTTTTTTAAATATGAAATTCCAGACAGCTTTATAGCTGTGTATTTCCTAACCTTCCCTTGTCACAGACTATTTGAAGCCTCATTTGTTAAGACAACATGAGAAAGGAAAGTTCCTCCTTTTACAGAGTTGCATGTCATTTAAGGCCAACTTCTTTAAGCTCACAGAAGTAGTGGGAAATAAAACACCTAAGGGCACAGCAAGGCTAAGAAGAGCCAAGACAGGTGTTCCCAGTTCCTGGACTCCACTTATCACTGTCTCTGAAGCTGAGCTGTTTCCACCTTGAGACCATTGAGCAGCACAAGAACCATCTCCTTGTTTTAAGGGCCAAAATCCCAGCTGGCTGCAGCAATAGCTCTGGCCCTTTGCCTTGTGGAACAGTGAAGACATAGCACAGCAGACTAAAACTCTCAGAATATTCCCTCCTGAGGTTTTGGTTTTTCCCTCTGTGTGTGTGAGAATGTAACAACCAAATGAATGCATGTTTCACAAATACTCAGATATGGGAGTTGATGTTTTCTGTTGCATCAGGAATTAATTAACCCTATTCATTTGGAAGCAAATTGAAGCTCCAATGGTTGTAAATCGCCTTCAGCCACAGGGTAAGGCATCAAAAGTTTCTGCCTGTCACATATTGCCAGAACTGGGAGACATGGAGTTGTTTTTTCCCCTTAAGATCTCCCTAAACTCTCATGGTCATTCTTATTTCTATGAGAGATGACAGAACTGTAGGCTGTAGCATGTGGTTTTGATTCCTGAGTGCTTCTGAGGGGGAAGATTATATGCTCAGCAATCACTGCAGATATGATTGCTATCTGTTGGAATTTATGAAGCTTTTAAACAGGTGTGATGATGTTTTACCTTGACAAATTGCAAAACTTTTTGAATTGACAATATCCAATATCTTTTGAAAGAAAAAAAAGGTGCTGGGGCTTGGCAGTACCTTCTGTGAGCAGGCAGTTAAAGTCCTACACTTATTTATTTCAAGAGAATGGTTTAAAAAAAAACAAAATCAGAGCCTCCCAAAGGTGCCACGTAGTATTTGAGCATGCTGGGCTCACTTTTGCTCTGTCCTTCTGGTTTCTGAGGGCCTGTTAGCAGTAGGTGCCATAGAAGGGAAGAGGGAGGTGTTTTGTTTATTTGGAATATCCAATTTGACCTCTGGACAAAATGACTCCGATTCTGCAGCGGTGTCTTCCACACAAGAGCAGATTTTCAGGGTCACAGAATCCCCAAGGGCTTTTTAAAGCAAAACACAGTCCATTGCCTTTGTCTCCATGTTCAAATTCCCCCTGCTCTAAAGTAGCCATCTGTGTGTAAGAACTAAACTGCTACTGATCTGTTTCTCTAAATACAGATGTGTTTAAATAGGGAGATAAGGCCTTTTAAAAACCAAATCAGCAAGCTTGAATTAAAGAAATATCCCAGATTATGTGAATTTCCAGCTCTGAAAGCCTGCTCTAGAAGTCAGTCTGATGGATTGTTAGGTTGTCTATAGATCAAGTAAAAAGCATCAGAGCATCAGGGAGGTAAATTATTGTTCTTCTTCTTGGTGCTTCTGACATACACTTTATTCCAGTAAAGATTTCCACACTCTCTTCCTTGTGGAAAGTGCTACAATTACTCAGGTGCTGTTTAGCTGCTTCTGTTAATGCATTTCTTCATTCAGCTCTCTCTCCTTTTCCATGCTGGCATCTGAGACCCTACTACAGAAATGGCTGATCTCCCAACAAGCTTGCTCTAAACCTGGGTTACCAGATAAATAAGGTATAGTTTGCTGTGGAGAACACAGGCCTTTGCCCACCTGAGATTCTTTTTCTGCATTTTCCACTTGCTATCTTTTCAAAGTAAATGAAGATGGAAATCTCTGCCCACTGGAGCTTCAAGGTTAATTCTGTAGGAATTCTTTTTGTAAGGACTTGCCTTTATTCCACATCAAGAATCTGAAGTTCCAAATCAGCTTCCTGGTTTTCCTTCCTCATGAAAATGAAACTGTGAAGTTGATAGGTCCCAGAAATACTACCAATCCTGGTTTTCCAGAGGTCCACTGGTTGGGGAGTACAGTGGCTTCCTACACACCCACAATTCTAAGGTACTTCCCAGTAAGGCTTAAGAGAAACCAGGGGGAGGTCAGGAATTGGGGTGACCAAAGGGATTAAGCTTGGAAATGTTATGTGAAACTACCAAAATGCATGCTAGGTAAGAGGGAAGGCCAGTAAATTCCTTAGCTTTTCAACCTTTCCAGTTCAAGCTGTATCATGCCTCTCATAGTTTATCCTTCTTCCCATGTCATTCGTCTGCTCTTCCTGGTAATAAGGACTTTTGAGTACCATACCAGAGTTTTTTCCTGGTTTATCTTCTCATTTTCAGAGTGAATTGTAAATGAATTTGTGATTCTTTTCCACCCAAAAGCCAGGGTTTGTGGGTGCAGAGTCTCCATGAGAAGTGAGTCAGTGATGGGACATTTTCAGATTCATAAACTGCACTAGGACAGAAGATGTGCACAGGGTGGGTTTGGTTCCCATTTCCACATGGGAGAGTTTTTGATGCTCTTACTTTCAAAGTATTTTAAACTACTGCCTAGAAATAAAAATCTGGAAGATTAAAAATTGCAATGTTTTCAGCTCCTTGGAAAAGAACTAAATTTAAATGTGTTCAGTGGATGAATCAACCACTTCTTGACACTGAAAAAGCTCCATGTATTATTTTATCCCCCCCAAACTGGCTTTAAAGACAGACAAGTAATTTTACAGATGTTTTACATGAACAAAACACTCCAGAATAATGAGAGAATTCAGGTAAAGGTGTCTCTTTGCAAAGGAAATCTATACTATAATGATTAACCCAAATGTAAAATCCCTCTGCTTCTAGATTTATTGTTTTCCAAACTAGAAGTTTTGTGCTTACACAGTCTTGCTGGGCATCTGTTCAAAAAAATAAGACCTAATGTTACTGGTTTGACTCAATATTCAGAATAAGGAGGATGTTCTTCCAAAGGATATTGCCATTTCTGTGAAAGACAGTGGGAAAGTGTAACCTTGCAGTGATGTCTGCAAAATGTCACATCTTTAAAATGAATTAATAGTAATTTAGGTTAAAATGAATAAAATTAACTCACAGGAGCCAGGCAGAACTGACTGGGAAGTGCCACTGGCTTCAGTTCAACCTTTCAGACCAGTGGTCAAAGCCAGATCCTCATCTGGGGTGAATCTTCATAGCTCCTCTGGGAAACTATTAATTGTGATGTTGTTTTCAATGGCCAGAGTTCTGCAGCAGCTGCCTTTGTTTCATTCTGGTAGCACGTTCATAGCAAACTTTATAAGGTGTTGTTCTTAAGCTGTTTAGCTGCAAAAGTTTACTAGGAACTACATGGAAAATCTCAGCCTGTGCCTCTCACAGCAACTACTTGTTGTTTTTTTTCTCCCCAAATACAATTGAATTGGCCTTGCAGGAATCTCAGGAAGAAGTCTTTAGTGTTTTGTAACCTCTTTACTGCAAAAAGTAATTAAAGTAGATGGCATGGGAGGGGGGCACTGCTTAATCAGAACTTAGATGAGGTTTCCTATCACAGTTAATCTGTTTTATCTAGGTGATTCATCAGGACTAAAGCATTGCACATTGCAATACTAGTACTCCAGAAATTGCCAGCTCCTCAACCATGCAGGAACACAATTTCAGATTGCCTGTTAGACACAGAAAGTGGGATCAGTGAGATCCAGTGCTCCAAGTGCTTTAGTAACTACCAAGTAATTTCAGAGAAACACAGCAGTTGAATTTCTTCAGTGTAATGCACCTTCTTTTTCCATCCTCTTGTTAAGGAGCTGTTAGGATGAGAACCTAGTTCAGTGAAGCCCTGCAAGAGGTTGTTGGAGCTGCCTAGCTAGTTTGCTGCCATGTGATGGCAAAGGCTTCATGAACACTTCATGGTACCTGAAGCACTGGGAACTATTTTTAACTTTTATTATATTTAATTATCCTTCTATTTGGGGCAATTCTCCCAACTACAGTTTTCACTCCTCTCAATTGAAGTTAATTGTATGTCAAATGCTTCTCAGTTAATATATGACCAAGTGGTCACTTCATCCAAACAGTTTTCATCAACTTTGATTGGAATTTTTGAAGCCTGGAAGCTCTTGAACATAATTCACCTGTGACTTAGAGGTTGATTCTGTGCATCCCCCCTGGACACTCTGTCAGCTTCCAGTGATACAGGCAAAAGACAAATGATTCTGTCAACATCATCTGCAAAGACTATTGCAGAGTGGTTTGTTGATCAATTATAGATATTGTGTGTGTATATATAAGCAGGAGGTGAAAGAATTCTGCAGCACTTGTCTTAAAGTCTCTTGTTTTACCTCCTCAGTATTCTGAGGGATGACAGTGACAGAGGCTGACTGCCAATCTATTCCCCATGGTGGCAGATGTAGCCTCCAGCTAGTGCAGACTACTCCGTGTTTCCTATGTGCTGGATCACTGCAGAGCAGAGGCTTTGGGCTTGAGGGAGATGAGATGGGAAGCAGTGGGAGCAGCTGTCTGCTCTGGGCTGCCTGGAACCAGTGGCAGAAGTTATCCGCAGTGCCATTCATCTCAGGCTGCATTTGCAGGGCATCCCTTTAGTTGCACTGGGCAACCAGCAGGGCCAGTTTACCACTGCAGCTGTTAGGGAACACAACCAGTTGATGAAACAGAAAGAAAAACAAAACAGTCTGAGGAGCTGATTGGAAACTTTCAGGTATTTCTTGCCTTCTGCTCCTGTATCAAGACCTACACAGAGATTCTGATTGCTGCTCTTACTGTCTGTTCTTTGTGTGGGCAACACAGCTCTCTTCCCAATTCAGTAGAATAGTCAGGGGGGAAAGATTTCACATGTTCAGATTGAATTTCCTATATAGATTCTTCTAGAAGCTATTGGTTATTCCTCTGGAAATGAACTTATGCCTTGTGGTTTGGTATTTCTTTGTTTTACCCTTTCATATTCCTCTCTTCCAGAGATTCTATTTACTTGCTTCTATCTCTCCAGTTTAATCCTGTGTCGTGCTCAGAGATTGTAGAGAAAACAGGCACTTCACAGCAATTCTGGAGTGTATCTGAGTTTTTCTGAAGTAATTTTCTGTTAGTAATTTAATTTCAGGTTTCCTAAGCAGCTCTTGGCAGGCTTCTATGGGCAGGGATGGAAGCTGTCAGTGGATGAGCTGCTAAGTTTTCAGTGACTTTGAGCTTCTTTCCCAGTACTTTAAAGAAAAATTATTTCTATTTGGCTGTATTTTAGTCTGAACATTCAGAAGATAAGAACGAATTATGTGCCCATTGTGAAATACATGACTCTAGGTGAGCTTATAGTTGGTTTTCTGAGCATACCTTTTCTGAAGGTAGACTGCACTTTTGAGTGCTGCTCTTGTCATCTAGTGGCAGGGTAGTTCACTGGGCATGAGACACCAGAGACTGAGATTTACAGTCTGAGTAAAGGCTTAAGTACCAGAAATGGAAAACTGCTAATTGTATAAAGTATTTTTGATAAGTACCTGTTGCTTCTTTTCCCTGAACAATTCATTAAAAAGGCACAATAAGAGCAAGACTATGGTACTATGCAAATACTTTCTAATTCAGCAACTCCTCTGGAGGAGCTGGAATAATGACAACAGTGAGGGGGGGAAATATCTTTTCCTGGAGACATCTGCAATATCTTGAATTATATCCATCCCACAGGCTGACAGCTGCAAGCACCAGGCACAAAGTGCTCAACAGAGCAGCACATTTAACAGTTTACTTTGGGGCATAGTATTAATAAGTCAATGATCATTTTACCTTCAGATAGTAACTTTAGATTGAGGGCTCCCAAATGGTAATTTAATATAGCTGAGTGTCTTTAGAAAGTTTTATTAGCTTCTCAAGTAATTAGAAACTGTAGAGGCACTATCCATTCCTTGGACATGAAAGCTTTGGGTATGAGCTGTGAAGGTAGTTTGCAGTTGTTCTGTATTCTGCCTGGCCTGCTGAGGGAGGGATTTTTCTCAAGACCTGAAATAGCCCCAAAGTGGAACAAGTTAACTTGAGGAAGGTCAGTAGATAACTAACACCCAGGACGTAGACATCTCAAGCCTATTTTGATAATGGTGATGTAGGAAAGCTCTAGTTTGAGCATAAATTTCTTGGGAGTTTTTAAGATGTTAGCCAAACTTGCATGGAAGAAGGGGAGGATTCTTAGTTCATCACCTGCCACGGTGTCAAGTACTGGAAGGAACATACTTCCTTTTAAAGGTAAAAAAACCCCTTGGATACTAACAACATACACCTCGATTCTTATCCATCAGGACACTTTCATCTACCAGCATCCTCTTGATTTGTTTTATCTATGGTTTTCACCATAACTAACTTCACACCATCTTAAGAATAAATTTGCCCCACATTTCAAAGCAGCAATCCTTTTGTTTTTCGGAATAATTGTAGTTCTGATATCAATCAGTTATTTTTTTATTCTTTCACACATCAGAAGGATTTGGATTCTCCAGTTTGGGCTTGCTTTTTTTTTTTTCTCAGCCCTCATGGTCATTGAATTCACCTTCATACAGCACCAGCACCCATAGTAGGAACATGGGGGGAAGGAGTGTGTGAGAACTGTGGTGCACATGATCTGGTTCTTGTCAAAACAGACTGCTAAAATGGTTGGGTGATCTATTTTCCTGCTGCCTCCCCTCTCCACTGTGGCCACAACCCACCTGGGTGCTTCAGAGACACAGGATGAAAAATGGGTCCTATTAATATCTATGAGACTTTGACTCCTGTGTGACATTAAGCAGTTAAGCTTTCCCAAATTGAGATATCTCTTCCTGACTTCTCGGATCATGGGGACAAAAAGGTGATTCTTGACTTCCCAAGAGCATTCTTAATGATCTCTGAAGATAACACTTCATGGTTTTTCTCTTAACTTGCAGGTGATGGCACAGATAACACACTGAGTAAAACATAGTCACGTCACGTAGTTCACTTAGAAGGTGAAGAGATTTTGAGGCTTAAGCTTCTTTAGATTTTAAACTACTTGTTTGCAGAAACCTTGTTTTTATGCTGTTGAGCAGATATATTACTGAGGACACATGACTGGCTGTTAGCTGGTATCAGCAAGAGAAAAACCCCAGTCCTCTCAATGCTGACAGATGTGTATTAGAAGAAACAGATGGGTTGGAAGAGAAAAGTTTAGAAGGGGGGAAAATTTGAGTCGTCTAGTTCGTAGTTAGATCAGTTCCAAAATTGAAGAGAAAAGATCCATTGTGCATTTTGAGCCTAAAGTTTTACTTTTCCTTGATGCATAAAACATCAGCTGGTTTCAGTCCAGTATCAGAACACTTACACAATAAGACAGTTTTAATTGGTCATTTCAGTTTAAACTGGCCAGAGTCATGATGTTAATTGAATTGTTTTCCCTTTGCAGGGACCTCAGGGGCCTCCAGGACAAAAGGTAGAGTATAAACAACAATACTGTGAAAGTGATTATTGCTCCTGGTGCCAAACTGCCAGCAGAAGAGGTGAATGGAGTGAGCTACTGCACACTGCACGGAATCCCTTACTCCAGGCTCCCAGCTTTGGGTTTGCAAAATGCAGCCCTAGAAAGTGAGACATCAGATTTCTCATTTCCCCTATCCTAGGAAGTTCAAGCCATGCAGAGCAGACTGTTTTCAATCTGTCTGCTTAACTTGCAGGTGAAAAGGTCGCTCTAATTTTCTTAGTCCTGCACTGGCACAGCTAGGAAACCAAAGTTAAGAGGTTGTGAAAGGTGGGGAGATAGAGTTTCTGATTAAACACACGTCCTCACTCAAGGTAGATCAGTGCCATATGAACCAGCAGAAACAAAGGACATAGGTGTTGCTGATAAATGGTCCTTGGTTGCTGGTGTTCAGGTGGTCTGCTGGTGTCTTCCTGTTCCTTGGGTAACTGGAGACCTGATTTCCTGAGCATGTTTTCAGCCTCCCTTACGCTTGTTAAAGCCTCTGTTTGGTGGAGTGAGTTTTAAGATTTATGGAATTACAGCCTTAACACAATCCTAGATAGAACAGATGGCACTTTTTCAGCCTCTCGCCCACACAGCACCAAGGCAAGTCCTTTTCTAGCTGATTGCAAAAGAATAAAAGGTTGTATGAAAGATAGTTAATGAAACAAGCTTATTTTATATAATAAAAAAAAAAAGGAGAAAAGAGCTAACTAGCATTGACACATCAGAAAGATGCTTTCCTTCTTCTGAGCTAACATTCTTTAAGGTGAAGGTTTGCTTGCATCTATTGCAAAGGAACTTTATAAACAAAAGAATTAAAAACCTGATGATATGTAAAGATGTGATCCCAAAGCATATGAACTGGTGGAATTTTGCCATCTGTAAGCCACACAGAGTTTTTAGTTGGAGGAGAGGATTCTACCCTTCATGTTTGGCAGTGCAAGTGTGTCATTGTAAAACTGTATTGATGACTTAAGTTGCCATTATGAAATATACCCTAAGACCTGGGAAGAAGGGTGTTTTATATGTACAGCATCACCAAAGCATATAGATTTTTGACTGTCTGATAAACTTTTACTTGACATGGTAGAATCAACTTTATTTACAGTAACGTCCTATGTCTCATTAAAAAAAAAATAATCAAGTGTACAAGACTATCACTGAGAGAAGGAACAGTTACAAACAGGGTAGTTTATTGAGGTTGATGGTTAAAAGCCCTCCTGAGCTCTGTCCCAGTGTCCTGGCCTCTTTCTAAGGTGACAGCCCTTCAAATAGCTGTCACATTTTTGTATCCTGTTCAGGTGTTTATAAAGGAAAAAGGAAAATAATGCATTCAGTTTCCTTGCTGAGCAGCACTGCTGTTGAATACAAAGAGGAGAAGGCTGTGTAGGCACTGGCAGTTTTCCTGCCTTCCTCAGGTTTTCACTGAACTTCTGTACCAACAGCTACACAAGTTCCTTCAAAAGCATTGTCAATCATGCAGAAACTTACAGGGCGAGAGCTTTGTATTAAGATCCCTTCGTTGTGACAAGTCAAAGCTAATATTTTACTTTCCTCCTTCGTCTGCTCCCTGTGTTTGGCCTGTGATGGCTTTTAAATGTTAATTATGGTAACAATCTAATGGAATTAAAGGGTATCTGTATTTTGCAGTGTCAGGCTGAATTGTTGCAGGTTGTATCTTAAAAACTAGTTATTGAGCTTGAAGAAACCCTGTGGCAGGGATCAGGTGCTGTGTTTGATCCTCTTCGATCAGTCTCAGAACTGATCAAGAGCATTGAATGGGTTGTGTTTTAATTCTTATTTCTTGTGAGGCATCTGTGACATTATCAAGAAACCATCAGCTTGCATCTTCTTGCTGGAAGAGACCATACAGTGGGACAGCCATTAAAATGTACAACAGGAGAAGATGGCTAATCAGTATAAAATCTGATTAGATAAGAAGAGAGCAAAACTGGGATGAAAATTAGCTTTTGAGAAAGTTATTGCTGTTGCACTAGGCAGGCATTCACTGTTGGCTTGAAGTACTGAATGAAGAGATGTTTCAGGACCTGTTTAATTTGCTAAACACCAGCTTCTCTTTCCCTCCAGGGTTCTGTTGGAGTGCCTGGTGTTCCTGGGAGAGATGGACAAGTGGTGAGTTCACTGACTTTGCCAGCACTGCCATGTTTTCCTGTACTATGTATTAAAGCTACTTAGAGCTTGTTCACATGAGCAATTTGCAGTCTTGTATCCAGAGCTGTGGCTTCAGAGTAGCTTCATGGAAAAGCCTCTAGAATTTGATTTGTGCTCTGAAGTCATTTTTTCTAGTTTTGCTTGCACAGGCAACAAATGTAATGAATTGATCTGAAAGTCTGATGTTCAGAGCTGATGGCTGACTGGTAGGTTCCAGAAAGAGCTGTTTATTACTGGTGTTCAACTTCATACAGTGTATTTCTAAACTAAGCTTTTCTGCTGATTTTTTAAAATTATTGTTCACTCAGTCCCATGATGCCAACACTTATGTTGATACTGGGTATTTATACAGTACCAGTACATTATTCCCAATACATTTATACAACCTCTAAACAGAAAATAAAGAGAGACTGGAAACACAAGTGGAGAATAACACAAAACTAAAGCTGGGGACAGAACTGCAGAGAAGCAAATCAAACAGGAATATTCTTGAACACAACCTGCAGGAACTGCTAACTCAGGCAAGTCAGTGTCACCTTGCAGTGCCATGGCCATGTTAACTCAGCTCAGAACAAGCCTCCATAAGGAGAGGTCCCTGGAAAGCAGGAGGGCTGTTGCACAGGGTTGCTAAGGTTTGTTGGCAAATCTAGGTGCTGAAGTTTAAATAACATCCCTCCCTGACTGTAAACAGTGTTAGCCATCTGTTGTTCTCACCAGCCACTAACATTCCTAGTCAAATTCAGCAGCACTTGCAATGAATACCAAAAGGATATGTTATATGGCATATAACACTTTGAAGATATTCTTAAATTATTACCACTTCAATAAGATTGGAGCATATTTTCAATGTAGCTGGACTATTTTTACTTTTGGCTTTTAAGAAAAAAGTAAATGAATTATTAAACTAAAATCTAGATACCAGGAGAAAAACCATAGAGATAAAAAAGAAATATGGCCACATTCTTTTGCTTTCACAACTGTTTATACTGAGTCATAAGCAGTTCCTCCTGTGCAGAAAATGCATTATTTTCCTATAATACCAAGCAGATGAAAACTGAATGTTGCTATCTCTTTTAATAAATAGAAAACAATTTCTTCTAGCTTAGAATTAGTGGCAGAAATGAAGTTAAACTGAAGCAGTATTTTATCTGGAGTTAGAAAGCATAGCATGGTCCAGGACTCCCTTGCTAGTATTTTGCTACCAAAAGGTCCATTCTTCCAATTTCTATGAAGAAAAAAAGATCCTCAGTGCAGCATGACACAGAAGATATTGTTGAATGAAGACCAGAGTAGTAATTTAAAGAGTTGAGCTGTCCTATGAGCTGGCTGCTGGCACTGCTGGCTTTACTCAGACAGATTCATGTTGATGTGAGGAATAGTTGAACTCGACTCCAATGTGTGATGCAAGTCATCCCCTTTTGAAAATCCCTGTAGTTAAAAGGCTTTACAAAAGCCTCACTGTCTTGGTAGCCTTTTAATCTGTGAGCTTGCTCTGTCAAACAGCAGCATGTGCAGTGCACCAAGTTGCAAGTTAATATTTTTTCTCAGTTGAAAAGGCAGTGAGTGTTAAGCTCCTTGCTTAAAATTAAGTGTGTGTGAATGTTTTCCTCATCTGGACAATGCAGTATTTTTCAGATGATGAATGTCAGCAGTGAATTAGCTTTGCTCTTTCCTGAAACAGTCAAATAATACAGAGTTAGGTCATCTCCATCTAGTAGGTGTCTGTAATTCTTTTCCTTTCACCTCTTAGAGTGGATTATGGGAGACGATTGACAAGTCTGACCAATAGGTCTGGGAATGAGATCATAAATTCTGAGTGCACTTAGAACAATTTTCTAATCCCTTAACATATGAACCACTTCTCTTAGATATTGGAGTGTAATTTAACGTGACCCACGTGTTTTTGCAGGAGTGTTAACTCACAGATTTTTCTTGTATTAAGAGTAGTGGCAGAATCATTGCCATAAAAACTTCACACATTTTCTTTCTTTTAGAACAAATCCAATGAAACAGGTAGTTGTAAAGAGCATTTACACTCTTTCTTTGTTCCTATCTTTGGGAAACTATACCAACTATATATTGTATATATACTACATATATACTAAGTTTCTGCTTATCTTGTTGAGAAGAGCAACTGGGAAGGAGCTGCCTAATAATACCTGGCTAGAGAGAGTGTTGTGCCTGGGATGGACAGAAACCTGAGATAGGCAGAGGAGTCTTTCAGAGTGTTCCCTTTCCTTTGCAGACTAATGTGTGACCCACGTGGGTTGCTTCCTAGCGAGATGCTAAGGGAGAAAACCATCCCTTTCCCAGGCCCTGGCAAGAGTGCCTCAGGCACTGGAACAGAGTGAAAAAGTATTGTACCTGCATGGAGATGTGAGGCTGCAGTGGTCTGGGGATATCAGATCCCTGCATTAATCACGTTGAAATGGCCACAAAGGAGCTCTTGAAAAGTTCAGCTGTGCAAATATCAAATACATAGTCTGGTATTTGTTAAGTTGTACTGATTTGATAAGGACTCCCAGTGACTGCAGCAGCAACACAAGGAGACAAGGAGTAAGGATTGCATTTGGCCTGAAGGAACCCAGTTTCTGGAGTCTGTGCAATTAACTCTCTTTGTTTTAAACAGGAGTTTGTCTGGCGTGCATAAACCAGTTCCTTGGAAAGGTTTTTTTTCTTTCACAGTATTTGATATTTTGTTCTGTATTTGGTTTATTTTGGGTTGGTTTTTTTTGGTACAAGTATATTGAGAACAGGATGTGCAGTCAGGATAGATCCTTTCATTTCAAATTGCTTCAGTAGTTTGACAACAGCAATTTGATAAACCTCAGAAGAACTTCCCTTCTTACCAGTTGCCTTTGAGTCTGGTTGTGCAGACTCTTACTACTTTCTTCGTGCTGCTTCTTACTCTAGTTCACAAGTATTTCCCCATTAGTGTGTTCTGTGCTATGAAGGGGCCACATTTTGAAAGTAATATTGTCACTTTTCTTTAGAGAAATGAGGAAGGATGTGTGGGTACTCACACTTTTTCAAATAAAGTAGTATAAAGGAAGGAAACGTCATTAAACGTAGTTCACAAATTCTTAGACAGGTTTGCAGGCCAGCTGAGTCTTGTTGAAGAGACTTTCCACTTAATTTCAGCTGGTGAGTGGGCCAGGAGAGATTTCCAGTCCTTAAACAAACAATTTTAGGTTACTTTTGAGGGGGGTGAAAAGCAAGTTGAAAGGAGGAAATTCAACCCGGGTTTGAAATGGAAATCACAGTAACATGTCTGAGAAACCACTTTTTTTTTTTTCTCCTTCTGTCCTCATTTATGTATTTTGGAGTAAAATTAGACTGGATTAGGTTTGAAGGCCTCTTGTATTTCCTTATCCTTAAAATTGATTACATTCTAGTGACTGAAAAACATAGCAATACTGACAGCCTTTCTTCTCAGGGCGAGGTGGAGATCAACCAGCTGCTGGAGACAGAATTATGCATCTCACCAAAACTAAACCTATTTCAGAACAGCAGCCTCCAGGCTGTTTTTCTGTTACAAACAAGAAAAGCTGGGGGCCTCCAGCCCTGTTATTTTTAGCTGATTAATTCTGGATATGAAGGTATATGCCTCCAGAGGGCACAAAGCACTCCAGTAAAGAGAAGCATGCTTTCAACTGCCCTGACCCCTTTGATATGGACTCTAGCGGGTGATACATTTCCAGACCTGTTCTGATGTAGATTTTATGAGTTTATATTGACAGATTTTCCTTCCATGAGCAGCAGAGCCCAAGCAGTGCTCTACACATCTGACTGCTCATCAAAGTCAGGTTCACTTCAGTGTAACCATTAAGACTGCCCCTAGCAGGAGAGCAGCTGAGGATTTTGCTCCACCTGTTTATTGAGGTGGGTGTTGAAGGATGTTTTTTGCCCAAATAGAGGAAAAACAGACACAGTCTGTCCATGCTAGTAGTTTTCTACAATTAATATTGGCTTGAAAGTGCAGGACTTGAACCAAGGTGTTCTGGTGTCCTGTCCAAAGAAGCATCCTCCTGGTTATTCTTTGAATTATCTGAATCTCCTGAGTTGAATGGCTGGGTTGGGTGTAATCTTAGCAGCACATTCACATTTAACTTGCCCTGGTAATCAATATTAATTGGAAGGAAAATCCAAACTTTTGAGCCTCACAACATTTTGTTGAAGCTGGTTCTGGAAATTATAGCAGGTTTTGAATAGCTAATGGTGATCTTCTGCATAACTCATTGTCATGTCTTGATATCACAGTTTAGTGATGGAACAGCCTTCTTTGCAATTCATTACAGTAGTGACAGTCAGTTTGTTAAGAGTGCGGCTCCTTTTGAGGATCCAATGTGTCTGTTCCTCCCATCAAAGCATCTGGGGTTAACATGTGGAGCTTAATTGGTGTTAATGGCAGCTCCCCATCCACAGATTAGCTCCTGTAACATGTTTAAAGACTTACTGACAGCCAACCCACCAGGGCAATGCATCTGTTTGAAAATGCACTGTCATTATTCCACTGATGGGGACACTTCTCTATAGCATATGAACAATGGTAAAAAAAAAATGCCCACTGTGTGCAGCATTCTTCTGTAAGTAAGTGCTGATCAAATAACCTACTGGAGCAGTTACAATCCTGCTGAGAAAAACTCCTTGATTCTGAGTCAGTGAGTGAACAATAGCACATTTGCTGGAAATTTTTCTTTCCACTATTCTGAGACCATTTGTGAATTCAGCAAACTGGATCTGAATACATTTGGATGCTGTTGTGAATAACTGGGGACTTAAGTGCTTCTAGTGGTAGTGTACTTGTCTGCAGTAGACAAAAGGCTAGAGAATTACCTTCTGGTACTAGATAGTTTTTACATGAATTTTGGGGAAATGCAACTTTTCTAGCATTTTCTACTCTATTTGTGTAGTGGGTCATGTCATGAAAACAGAATCCTTCATTTGAGGTTGATCCAGTTACTCAAAAATGAGAGAAAAAAACTTGATATGAAACAGAAGATAAAAGCTACCTTAAGAGTGTTTCTGACAGAATATTTGCAGGTTTACCAGTATGGGGCATAACTGTGCATCTGTTGGTTTTCTTATTACTTTTCCAAGTACAGCAAAACTTTGGTAGACAGTATACTTAGGTAAGATGGTGCTGGTACCACAGCATCCCACTAGAGACTTGGGAGGAAGAGGGATTTGCTATGACACTGAAGTAGGCTGAGGTCTTTTTTCCAAAGAAAATGTAATAATCCTTTTGTCCCATTTTTTGCAGCCTCCTTGTGGTCACAGTTGTAGCTCTCTGCATTCTCAGCACTGATATGTAAACCTGGGAGGGAAATGCAATCTAGGGATTCCACCTTTTGATTAGAGATTGAAGCCCCTGAAAACATCAGCTGACAGCAACTGGGTTAAAATGAGGGGGACAGAAACAAACTTGTNCAGTAGTGACAGTCAGTTTGTTAAGAGTGCGGCTCCTTTTGAGGATCCAATGTGTCTGTTCCTCCCATCAAAGCATCTGGGGTTAACATGTGGAGCTTAATTGGTGTTAATGGCAGCTCCCCATCCACAGATTAGCTCCTGTAACATGTTTAAAGACTTACTGACAGCCAACCCACCAGGGCAATGCATCTGTTTGAAAATGCACTGTCATTATTCCACTGATGGGGACACTTCTCTATAGCATATGAACAATGGTAAAAAAAAAATGCCCACTGTGTGCAGCATTCTTCTGTAAGTAAGTGCTGATCAAATAACCTACTGGAGCAGTTACAATCCTGCTGAGAAAAACTCCTTGATTCTGAGTCAGTGAGTGAACAATAGCACATTTGCTGGAAATTTTTCTTTCCACTATTCTGAGACCATTTGTGAATTCAGCAAACTGGATCTGAATACATTTGGATGCTGTTGTGAATAACTGGGGACTTAAGTGCTTCTAGTGGTAGTGTACTTGTCTGCAGTAGACAAAAGGCTAGAGAATTACCTTCTGGTACTAGATAGTTTTTACATGAATTTTGGGGAAATGCAACTTTTCTAGCATTTTCTACTCTATTTGTGTAGTGGGTCATGTCATGAAAACAGAATCCTTCATTTGAGGTTGATCCAGTTACTCAAAGATGAGAGAAAAAAACTTGATATGAAACAGAAGATAAAAGCTACCTTAAGAGTGTTTCTGACAGAATATTTGCAGGTTTACCAGTTTGGGGCATAACTGTGCATCTGTTGGTTTTCTTATTACTTTTCCAAGTACAGCAAAACTTTGGTAGACAGTATACTTAGGTAAGATGGTGCTGGTACCACAGCATCCCACTAGAGACTTGGGAGGAAGAGGGATTTGCTATGACACTGAAGTAGGCTGAGGTCTTTTTTCCAAAGAAAATGTAATAATCCTTTTGTCCCATTTTTTGCAGCCTCCTTGTGGTCACAGTTGTAGCTCTCTGCATTCTCAGCACTGATATGTAAACCTGGGAGGGAAATGCAATCTAGGGATTCCACCTTTTGATTAGAGATTGAAGCCCCTGAAAACATCAGCTGACAGCAACTGGGTTAAAATGAGGGGGACAGAAACAAACTTGTCTGAGGTGTGGGGATGGGGAGAAACAAGTGCACATTCCTAGGGCCCTTCAGCTTTTCAGAATCAAAAGTCACAGTTCTATTTTCTGTTTACTTTGACATCAGTGTATTTCCACTGCCTTCAGTAGAACCATCTCTGATCTAGACAGCAGTTAATGAGAATTAATCCACCCTAACTGAGGACATAAGGCATTTTAATGCCCAACTGTGGAGTACATACAGAGTCTTTTTATATTGACTATTACTTCTCCAATATGAGATACTAGGGTAAATGCTGTTAATAAGTTTCATCCTCTCTTCCTTAACCTCATCTTTGGTTTTCTTTGCCTTCAGGGTGAACCTGGGTTGCCTGGCATAGCAGGAGAGAAGGGAGCAGCAGGCCTTAAGGTTGGTATTGAAGAAGCATTCAAACCAGCAGCTCACAGTATGCGAGTGCATGTAGAGATGAAAGTCCTGCTTTCCAATGTGCTTTTTCATTCTGACTGGCTTTTAATGATCTGCTCCCTCCAGTGATCAGTGCTGTAAAGAGGCTTCACACATTCCACCATAAAGCAGCATATTCTTCTGCTGTGCCTGTGTCATTCCAGGCAGTGGCACTGACGCACACGCGGCTGCTGCCAAGCGAACGCAACACGCCTGCAAGTGGGTGGGAATTGGGGGCCCTTTTTAGCAGGGCTTTGTTTATGCTCCTGACAACATTTCAGGCTTCTTTTCAAGAGCTGCTGTGGTCAATGCTGTGGCAAATGTCAGGGTAAAAGTCTCGAGGGTTGATCTTGCTGTTAGGGAAGTTCACCCCACCCCTCGCCAGGAGCATCTGTTGGCCTGTCTCGGTTACATCAGCAGGTCCCTTTGCACTGATTGTTAAGCAACATGTTCTGCTGTTTCAACACTGAACAAGTGGAACAGAACAGAAAGATCAAAGATGATGGGATCTGTGGGCCACTTGGAAGGGGTGATGCTGAGCTGGAATCCCCTCATCTGCCAGCGTGTCCCTTTGGTGCACGTGTGCTCCTCAGCTGATCCCGTGCATCACGCTGCTGCTGACAGACATGCGGGGCCAGGGGTTTTACTGACTAGCTGCTTGTCCATCAAGAATGAAAACAAACTGTTTTGGGAGCATGACCTTTACTTACTTTGTATACAGAAGAACCCAAATGATGGCAGATGATGCTTAATTCGTATTCACAGCTGTAGTCTTGGAGTTGCCTAGCGACTGCCAGCCACCAGGAAGGAGAGAGATGAGCCAGAGTGCAGTTCTGAGCCAGAAATGCAGAGATGAGTTGTCAGGGTCAGGCTGAGCCAGTTTCACAAGCAAGTTATAATTTTGAAAAATACCCTCTATAAGCTATCTTTTTGTTACAGAGAATGTAGAGAGCACAGAAGGCTCTTTACTCTGAATCAATTATGAATTAGTTCAAGACACTTCAGGCAGTTTGTCTCTCCCAAAGAGCCTTCTAAGCCATTAACAGAGTTGTAAGACTTTCCCCTCGCATTCGGCCTTTGGATTTTCTTTTGTTCATTCCCAAAATAAGGAGAACCAAGTGTAAGAGTCACCTAGCTCCTGGCAGAGAATTCACAAAATGTGCCTCTTTGTCAGGGTTTAATCTTGGACAAAATGGGCAGAAGCAGCATTTACATACAAATCAATAAGCTTTTAAAAATACATTAAAGTTATATTGTCTGTTGAGTTCTATTAAATTTACATATTCTTTTCTGCATTGAAGATTTTCTTGATGGGTTTTATCATCTGAGACAATGGCATCAGTAGTGCATAATTGTTAGTAATTGACATACTAATGATTGTAACACTAATGCTTTTGTTTTTGCTTGTGTTAGTAACATGACTTCTTTGCTCTGATTATTTTCATCAGGGTGACCCTGGAGAAAGAGGAGAAAAGGTGAGAGATGTTTCACTTCTTTTGTGGTGGTACCTTTCTGGAGAGCTGTTTAGAGATTTGCCAGAGCCCTGATTAAAAAGAAAGAAATACAGTTACTACCTAGAACTTGAGCAGCACCGTGCAGCCTTTACCAGTGTTAAGTGATACCTACTAATGGAAGTCACTGCTCTGCAATTGCTGGTGAGATTAGTCAGAGAGAACAGTGGTCAAGGCTGCACAGCTGAGCACCTCTGCAACTACTCCTAACTAACTATGATTATTCTCAGAATAAAATGAGCCTGTCTGAATAAATTCCTGTAAATTTTAGACTGGAAAAGAGAAGCCTGAGAGAGGATCTTATGAATGTTTACAAATATCTGTAGGGTGGGGGTCTAGTAGAAGGGGCCAACTTGGGATGACATTCCTAACAGTTACTGATTCATGTTTCCTTAAGTCCTTAATTAAAGTGCTGCTAGATTGTTAGCTAGTTCCCCTTGTGTCAGTGACTGTGATATACAAAATGGGCTAGTTTAAGTCCTGAAGGGATTATACATTGTTTTCAGAGCAATAAGACAGATGCTGAATAACTATTGTTTGAATACTACTGCTGACCAAGATGCACTATAATGTATTTTAGACACCAGTATTTCTCTGTATTTTTGGTATTTTTAATATTTCCTGCACTTTATATGAACCTCAAGTCCCACAGAAATTTTTGGCCTATGATCTCATCTATAACAGAGTTTTTGGTGTAGTCTGGATTTATCATATAGCTGTATGACTATAAATAGTAACTGGGTCTTTTTATAGATAAATCTTTTTAAATGTTTTTAAAGTAGAAAATGCCTACCCAGCCAGGAAAAAAAACCCAAACTTATGTACTGGTAATTTAACCTCCTGAATCATCATTAAATCAGTTCTCCATTGGTAAATCACAGTGAGGAAGGCTCTACTTGAAGTCTCTAACTAGAAGACTCCACCAACAGGTAGTTATTTGATAGTTGGTGGAGGTTTTCTTGGAGGACCTGTGATAGGGGTTGCAGTTTTACTATATGAGACACACCAGCTATGTTAGCTGTGCTTCCTGACCCTGTCAGAGAGATGGGTTACTGATGAACAAAATCAGCTTGCTAATCATCTTGGGTTGCTGACTCTTCTCTGCATGCATCGGATCATGAAAATAAAATGTGTATTTTAATTATAGGGTGATGCTGGAGAAAATGGACCGAAGGGTGACACAGGAGAAAAGGTAAACTACTTAGCAGAGGAGAAAATGTGTGGTTTAGACATGCTTACAGCCTAAAGAGATAATGAGATTAGTAATTTGAGCAAAAGAAAAATGCATTTTATATTCTTTTTTTTTTTTTTTACTGAATTCATCTTTATGAACAACAGAAAAAATGTCATTGTTCTGTCCTATTAAGCATCAAGTTTCTGACTTTCTACAGCAGCAGCTTTAGTACAGGATACACCACCATGTCACTAATTAGCACTCCTCTGATGGTAATAACCATAGACAGTTGGAATAAGGTATGCTGAGTTATAGTAATTTCTGATATATCCTTTTATGTTTCCCCTTCTGTGTTCCCCTCAAGAAGGACCAAATGAATATGGGACAAAAAATATGGTATCATGAGGGGTAACTTCCTTCAATTTGACAGCTGGACAATTGAGACTTGAAGATAAAACCTACATTTTAAATCATCTTTAAGCCAGATGGTATCAGCAATAATCTCTCAATACCTTGTTCATTCATTGTTGTCATAGAAGTCATTGAAGAGTAGACACTGTCAAAATTTCATTTTACTTGGTTTTATTTTATGTGAGGCTAGCACTCTACCACTGAAAACCAAAACAAAACTCCCAAACTAATTTGAACTTTGGATTTTTCAATCTTGCATAGTCTTCAGTAGTCAGAGTGAAGCCTTCAATAGTTTGACAGTCTAGTTGGGATCAACTAGTGGCAAGTCAGGAGACTTCTTATGTTGCTGTAGCTGAAGAACAATTAGTAAACTTGTTGAAAAAGGAAGCCTTCTATCTCTTCCAGGTTTTATATAGGATTCAGAGCCTGGGTGGTGACATGGGGATACATGCTGCTTGTGTGGAGTCCCCTGCTTTAACTGTAACAGGCTGGACTCCACTGCATGAGTTCTGACAGAGTGAGCAGAACTGGGACTTAGTTGGTGTTCCTTAATCTTCCTCAGTTCTCCCTGCCTGCAACACCACTCAGAAAAGAAGATCCAGGTCTTACAGGAGAGCTGCATCTTAATGTTTCTGACAGATAGCTCTGCAAACAGCACTTTGTAGGAGCTTAGGAGAGTGTGTGTTTACAGATCTTTTAGGAGAGAGGATTACGCTTGGTGTCATTACATTTGTACTACTACTTAACAAGGGTTGTGTTCATATTCCTGCTCATTCATATTCATTTTTGTGGTGAGAGAGAGATATCAAGTGACAACAGTTTCAGGTTTGGTTTAGTAATGGGTTCCTGTTTGAGCAATTCATGGAGCTTTGTTTTCTGAGCTGCTGTACCTAGTGGCTTTCAGAAATACAGACTTGACAGTTTACTTCTTCACCTGACACTTCAGAAAGATGCTGTCTGTTGATTTTCCCACTTGGAAGACAGTGTCAGTGGCAGCCTTGAGTTCTTGCTTCTACTGTTCTGCAGTAGCCTTGGGTCCCTAGAAGCTACCAAATATCTTCCTGCTGCCTGCATGTTTCCCAGATAAAGTTTCTTCATTTCCGAACTGTCTGACTCATCAGAGAACTGAGAACATGTGGTACCATAATTTTTTCTTTAATCCCAAATTAGTTTTCATCCTTACATGAAGATGGATTATAAATACTTATCTTCCTCATATCCATCATTATCCTTTAAAAATGTCTAACTGGTGAATGTCTCTTACCAGTTGCTTTGCCACTTTATGGCTATAAAAAGTCTGTCAAGCTCTGCAGTTGTAGCTGTTTGTAAAGGGTATCAGCAGTATCACTCATGCATGTCTATCAAAACGAGGCAGCTCAGGTTTCCAGGCATGAATCAACCCTTCATAATGCTGATTTTTATGTGTTGCTCACACAGGAGCAAGCTGCAGTAACTGTGTAGATGAAATCTATTCCTGTTCTTCAAAGAGCAGTGAGGGTGTTATATGGTCCCATTTAATTTAGTGAGATTTATTGCCAAGAATCCCAAATAAACTTTAAAACTGTGGTGCTCACAGAATGCTTTGCTGAACCATCAGGCATGGACATCCCCTCTTTGTGTTTTAATAGATAGAATAATATGCATTTATACTCTGCTTATACATCTTCAGAGTGGATTACAGTACTAGCTCCTGTGCTGCCCCTGTAAATCACTAGCAGGCTGTTGGGGAGCTTTAGGATGCTATTGTGTAGCAACTTGGTACTTTCATTGGACAGGTTTATTTTGAATATCAGATGATGAGACTGTTCTCCAAACATAAGCACTCTAGCCATTTCAACAACTTGTAGTTTGAAAAGTGAACTTTTCATTACTTTTTAATTTTTGTTCAGCCTGTCATTTAAGAAAAGTGTGGGAAAGTGAGTGTGCAAGGATTTTAAGGATCCTGTGACAATGGTACAAAATTGAGAGCTAAAAGCTTCCTTGGGCAGGTCGTTTACTGATCCTCTGCACTTGTACATCCACTGCCTATCAAATGCAGTGAAGCCAGCAAAACACAGGGTTGGTGGATTGCAAGATGCCTGCTCAGCACAGAGACCTTTCCTGAATAGATAAATTACTATGGCTTTCTCATCCTCTAAAGTGTGACACTTAACTGCATTAAGCTATCAGTTTAAATATGCTGAAGAGCTGGGGAAATAGGGCTGTGAGCTGTCCTGAGGGGGATAAACACACAGGTCACAGGGTTTTGCCAAGGCAAACCTTTATTAGCACAAAAAGCTTTGTCTGGTGAGACCTGACACTTGGCATCTCTAGAATTAGGTCAAAAGGATTGCTCATTTTCTTTGTAAATGGCAGTAAATTAAGTTTAATGTGTATCAGCAATTCAGAGATATCAAAGTCATCTTCTGCCTTTATGAAGTTCATTTCTACAAAACCTGTAATTTATTACATCTGCATTCTTAGTTGTGAACCAAGGTTAACTTAACATGCTGTTGAGTGGAACTAAATCTCTCTGAGTGTTCCTGAAAACGGTGCTGCTCCTGGGTAAATTCATTGGGTAAATTCCTGTCTGGCAGCACAAAGAAAGGGTATCTTGCTCTATAGTTATTTTTCTCTTTAATATTGCTATACTCTTGCATGTTTTATCTGTTTCCTGAGAAAATGTGTGTGTAATGTGTGATTTTTATTTGTGGATTTTGTATCAGGGTGACCCTGGTTCTTCTGCTGCTGGAATCAAGGTAATTTAGTTTTAAAGGAGTTGACAGGGAGGAGAGGGGTGGTTGGTCTCTGTTACTTTCTAGTGTCACAGACATTTGGGGCACTAGAATGTTATGGTTTTCCTCACCTCTGTTTTCTCAGATCTCAAGTCTTTCTTCTCTTTTCTTTTAGGGTGAACCTGGTGAATCCGGACGGCCAGGACAAAAGGTATTAATTGGAAATGTTCCATTTCCCTTGTCTTTGATGGGTTTGTGATAAACCATGTTACACAGATGTTGCCACAGGCACTGACATGTGCTAGGAAGAGCCCAAGGCAGTATGATTTGACAGCCCAAGGCCTGTCCACCTGTGGTGTGTGATCATTTTGTATTTTAAAGAAGCATAGGAATGACGATGCTAATGAACATGCAAAGTGATGTTAGACTAACCCTTCTCCCCTCCTAGCCACAGCACTCTGCTTGTACTGAAAGCTTAGCCAGTAGCAGCTGGTGAGACTAACAAAGAATGGCTCTGCTCCGTGAGTGATCACAACTTAATCCTGCATGTTTGACTGAATATTAACCTCCAGACTATGGTACATTGCATCACATTAGGAAGAAAATAAATATTGAGTAGAATCCCTTTCACGTAGAAGTATGAGGGGAATCAAACTGTCAGAGGTACATGGTATGTTTGGAAGGACATAGACCAGGTAATGCTGCTCTGTTCTTCCTTCCAGGGGAAGAAATTCCTCTGGCTGCTGCACAGCTGAGGCTGCTTTTACAAGTAGAGGTCCAGCAGAACTGTAATGACTCTGTGCTGCACAAAGCCCTCTGAAGCTGGGGAATTTCTTCTGATCCACAGTACATCAGCACAGTGAATGCTGTGACTTCAGTTGCCTCTTGTGAGAGTAGGAGGCAGATACTGCTGGGAGAGCTGGTGAAAGGGCCAAAAGAAGAGACAATGAGGGAAGCAGGTTTTTCCTTTGCATTACTTGGTTTCCCTTAGGAGCCTTCAGCAGCATTCTTGCTTCTTATAACATTGAAAATTACCCACTGCTGCCAGAGTGGAGCAGAGTCCAGCTGCCAGTTGAGCTGGCAGGTATTCCCAACAGCTTAGAGCTAAAATTCTATGTAGTGAATAGCTATGCAACCATTTTCTAATATTCAAGATCCTTTGGTGACTAAGCAGACCTCCAGAACACATTTAAATGCAAAATAATAGAGGAAGTTAAGTCTTTTTGTTTGAGAAATTATAACTGTCATCAGTTATTACAGACTGAACCAAGTCTATTATGGTTGCAAATGCAGTTCTTCAGTGAAATGCAGTTTTAATTAGGAAAGGTAATCAAAGTAGTTTAAAGCTATCTAATCCACAGAATCATTCAGTGTGTGTGTTCTGCAGTGTATGCTTTGCTTGGGTAATAAACTAGGAAATGCACTTAAGAGCCCGTTGAGATTCATACTCTCATTAGCTGGCTGCCAGGGAGGCAAAACTAGCAGAGATTTATCAGCAGTCACCTGGATCTCTGTCCCCAGGCACCCAGGTTTGATCTCATTTAGGTAACATAGATAAGTGAGAGGAACACAGTTCAGACCTTCTATAGCCTCAGCATGCTGTTCACACCAAAGGGAGCTTAATATCTTCCTTCCACTTCAGCTCACAGGCTTCCAGCATGACACATTTGTGTCCTCAGCCTGACCCAGCAGCTCCCATAGTGCCTCTTCCAGCCAGGTGGCTGCTCCTGGCACTCCTGCAGGGACTTCTGCACCCCACCAAAGGTTTTTGGGTGCTTTTTTCAACTGGAGTCACGTCTCTGCCTTCTACATCATCTCAATACTCCCCCCCACACCCCCAACTTTGTCCCATTCCTAGTTCCTTCTTGTACCTTCCCTCCTTCCTTATATTTTACTTCTTCCTCTTTTTCCATTTATTCATCTAGTAAGGACAGATTAATATTGAGCTGCCCACCCTGAATATTATTTATACAAAATGAGATGTGATGGTATTTCAGTGGCCTGTCAAGGCTGTTGAGTGGCATACGTGTTGCAGAGGTAATGGCACAACCTGCCCTGTCACCCTGAGCACCATGAGATGGAGTTAATATGCAGCTGTGGCTTCTTTAAAGATCATTCTTCTCATCATTCATGCTCAGACCTTTAGTATCAGGAAAGGCTCAGAAAAGAAAATATGCATTCCTTTACAATACTCATTCTAATGAAGCATTAGTGATCCCATTGTGCTTTTTATTATTGAATGTGTCTTTTTAGATGACTGTGATTCTGAGCTGACTCTGGATCCTTTCTGCTCGTTACATGTGGGTCTGTGGAGGTTAGCTCTGTCCCAGGACTCAACAGTGCCCCACTGCAGCAGTGCTAATAGGTTATCAGTTCTAATGATTCAAATGCTGTGCTTAGAAGTGAAATTTAGTGTTTCCACAGCCAGATGAGAGAAGGTTATAGTAGCAGAGTGGTATCTACAGCTACTCAAGTAGGAAAGTGATAGGCAGTGGAGTAGGGTTTTGGAACTGGCATTTTGTCAGGAACGGGTGCAATGGAGGCCTTTGAAAGGATGTATTAAGAGTGACAACCTGTTTTCTGCTTTAGAAACTGTTAGGCAACTTACAAGAAATAATATAGTGTCTATTGAAAATGGTATCCTGTAGCTTCTAGTCTGTCATCTGATTTTATAGTTAATTATTTTGAAACTGGGATCTTCCCTTTGCTTTTCAGCAATGTGAACAGTTGAAAATTCAGAGTAACTGAAATGGACAACGAAGCTGTTATCAGATCCTCCTGTAACATTTAAATATCATTCCATTTGTTAAAGCAATTTGCAGACCTTCTATTGTGTTTCTCAGTTTATGGCAGAATGTAATTTTATTATTAGCTCTTCTATTTACTCTGCCTACCTCAAACAAATTTCATTGGGTATGGTAATCTGATGAGCATTTCTATTGTGTGTACATGACTTTGTTGAGGTAATATGTACACATAAATGTGTGAGTGTATGAATGCATGTAGTATGTGCATACATGCACATATGTACAATATTTTAATTGCACAATCACTATGAATCAGCCCAAACCACAGAGTGGAGATCTGGATTTCTATAAAGCTCAGGAGTGTACAAAATCTGGAATATAATTCAACTCATGAAGGTAAAAGTTGGCTTCAGAGTTCAGACCTGAGCTTCCAGAAAGTTCAGTGAATATTCAGATCCAAGGTGCTGGTTAGAATCCATCTCGATATTAAAATAAAATCTCCAGCCTTTAAAATAATGTTTTCTTCATGTTATTGCTCTCTTTTTTTCTTTTTTTTCCCCTGCTGTTCATCATGTTTTATTTCCCTAGACAACCCCTTTCCATTTAGCTGATATCTCAAAACGACCAGTTATGTGAACATTGCCATTCTTGTCTCAGACCAAAGTTAGCTTCATTTCAAAGTTAATAACCTTCATTGTAACAATTCATTTTGCAAAATTACCCTTGCAAATGCAGTGCTATCAGTCTTTTCATTGTCATTTCCAATAAGCAAGACATCTCTGGGTAAAGCAATGGAAGGTGATGTTCCCCTTCTCCTTCCTGACACCACAGATACAGAGTAAGCTCTGAAATGATGCTAGGGATGGCTCAGTAAAAAAGATGGCCTGGTTATAATTAGGCAGGCCTTGTTGAATTGCACAAATTAAACCAAGCTCTTCTGAATTGCTTTGTAGCTAAATCAGGCAGTTACATGGCACAATATCTGGCTCAGAGTTGAAAATGGAACAGAATCAGACATGTTCTAAGTGTGGGACTGAAATGGCAGCGTGTTAAATGAACCAGGGCTGCTTGTTTACTTCTCTCTTGGTGACAGCTAATGGGAATTAATTTTTGGCTTTCCTGATGTGTATTTTCAAGCTGTCATCTTCACGTCCAAGGTTCCCAGAAGATACTTAAGATCTTAACATGAGTCTTACTAATTGTACATATAAGTTTCTCACTTTGAAAATACCAGTCCTGCTTGAACTGACCAGCAGTCATCTGTGCTCTTTAACTTGCTGCAGAACATGCAGAGGTGTTCACTGCATAGTGACCATAACTGAATCATGTCTGTAATATGTAATTTTCCTGTATAGGGTGAACCAGGTCTTCCTGGGCTTCCTGGACTCCCTGGGATAAAGGTAAATAAACTGAAGTCTCTGTTGTACTGGGGGGACACTATAAAGAGGGGAGGACTGCAAGAACGTGGCTAAAATGGGCTTATTATTCTTGTGCTATATATTCTTCTGAGTCTCTGGCATTGATCTGGGGATTGTCAGAGAGAGGTTCCACATGGAAAATGGGTTGTCTGTAAGTAAACAGTATATCTTACATTAAGATGTGAAGTAGAACATTGCATTCTAGTGCTTTAAAAAAAAAAAAAATCGGATATAGTAGGTTTTTTTATTTCTATGTAACAGAAGAGGCTTGTCATCAAAGTTTTACTTGGTTTCCACTTCGATGGGTGCTTTCCAGTAGCAATAACCTCCTGAATTTAACAAGCCAGCAGCCAGAGAACTGCATTAATTATACACAGGCTGTGGAGAACTGGCTGTGTCAACAAAAATACTCTGCTCCATTACACGGCAGTGATTTCCACTGACAAGTCAAAATGTTTTAGTAAGACCCTAGTCAGTATTAGCTGCAGTCCCTGACCTAATACCTGCTTTAGTCCCTGGCTCCCCATTCGTCTGGGATCTTTAGGCAAGCCCCTACAGAAGACATGTGGTTGGATTAGCTGGAGTGTAAGTGGTTGCACTGGGAGTTGCAGGGGCTTGCACAGCTTGAGCTGTAGCTGTTGAATGCTGCAGCAAGTGAGCAGACTCACGTGTCCTGAGTGAGTGCAGATCAGAGTTGGTGCTTCCCCTTCACAGCACAGTGCTTTCAGAAAACAAAAAACCTCTTGGAAAATTCTCTCTGCATTCCAGCATGGACCTGTCTATACCTCAGGAGATGGTTTCTATCATTTCTTCAGTACCAAGGGGAATAAACCAGAGGCCAAACTCTTTGTCTGTTTTGGTAGTGTTCAGGATTTATCTTGTGGAATGGAACATAGGCAATGGCTTTCTCCAGGGACCTGTGAATTGCCACAACATTGAAGGATAATGTCCCTCCTGTGTTATTAGTGAACTGTGGGAAGAATTGAATGTGCACATTAAAATGTGTATGTTGTAATACCTGAAAAAAAAGTTCCCAGGGGGGCTGTTACTTTTCTGTGAGAATGAACCCTGTATTGACTAGTGAGAATCATATAGGAACAGGGTCTTTTTGTGTGGTTAAACTATTTTTATAAGGACCTTTGACAGCAACCCCTATTCTGTTTACTTTTAATGGTGAGCTGAGTTGGAGGCCAGTGCCACCACCCTGGGGCATTTGCCAAAAGCAGTTGGAGTTACAGCTGCTCTCTGGGGATTCCATGCTTATGCAGGTCATGCATCTCTATCCATATAATCAGCAAGTAAATAAACAGATCTAAATCTATGTCTCTGCTCTGGGAATATTATTTGGTGGTGGCACAAATGGCTCAGAAGGGCAGCTTTCTCATTCACCTCAAAGGCAAGATGCAAAGGGAAAGGTGGATAAAGTGGGGGAGTTCTGCCCAGTGAAAATTTGTTTCAGAATTCAGTGGATACAGTGGGAATACACTACAGCTGCCTGCAGAATAAATTGGAATCATTTGGTCAAATATGAATCCTGTAGGACAAGTTAGCTGCTGTTAAAATTCTGGGGAGACTAGTGGTGGTTCTTACAGGGCAATTTTGCACTCAGGTGGTGAGATGCACCTTAGATGCACCCTGGATGGTGACAAGCAAGCTTGGAGGATGTGCACAGGAGAAAGCAAAGTGGATCTGGCTGTGTCAGGCTTAGGGCATGAGTGCTGTTGCAACTAAAAAGCTTTAGGGATCTCACAGAACTTTTTGATCTTCAGAAGTCTCATATAATTGAAATTACAGAGGCTTCTGCAAATTCAGTTCTTTGTATCATGTTCTAGAAATCAATAGATTCTATTTGTTTGGAATTGTTGGATGTTGATGAACTGATATGTTCAGGAATCCTCAAGACAGATGAGAAAAAAAGAGGCAGAAGAAGGATTAATGTGGCCCAATATTGAAAGAATTTCCTTTAGTATCTTCTAGAATTTCCATGTAAATAAAAGAAGATCATGATACAGAGATATTCTACGCACAGGAAACTCTGGGATGTGGTTCTTTGTAGTCTTAAATATTCACCTTTTGACTATTGTGTAAGGAACCAAAGTCTCCCTTTTTATAAATCTCTTAGTTAAACTACAAGTTGGCTTTTGTGTGAAGGAATCTCACCACAGAGGCAGGCTGTGTTATGAAATGTTTAGGTAATTGCACATACATTGCACTCCCTATTACAAATGCTAAACCAGCCTGTGAAAACACAAATGCCATGCCAGGCAGTGGACTGTATCTTTCCAGCTACATCTCATCTTTCTTGTCGTGGTTGAAGACACTTCCCAGGGCATCCAGTTCAGGATGTTTGGCCATGTAGCTGAACTACTTAAAGGATTAATAAATACTAATCACTGGGGAAGTTTTCAGCTTCTTCTAATGCTATTTCTATTAATTAATCATTGTTCCCAGCATCCTGTTAGAGCTTGGTTGAATGTGATATTGGAGTTTGAATGAACAGCAATGTTGGATGGACATGCAAGTAGGACATGTGAATTCAGAGTATGCAGCAGGGTCTTTTATTACTTACTTTTCTCCACCCATTCACTATGCACATATGGATGTCTTTGGGAGCTCTTCCTGCTCTTTTTCGTTCTCTCCTCATTGTCAGTTGGTGCCACGGAGGAAACACAAGCGCAGCAAGTTATTTCCAAGACAGTGATGAAGCTGTCTGTGACATGCTGGAGAAACATTTCTCAAGCACCTGTTGCTGTTTAGGAATGGCTGGAAACTTAATGAGCCCCTGAATGTGTTCCACCGTGTCACTTGGGAAGCGAGTGAGGCACCTAAACACGGAATATTAACTCATCGCTTTGATATCCCCCAGCCAATGCCAAGCAGACACAGAATACTTTCTATGAAACACATACTTCATATATCTGGTTTATCTCATAACTTTCATGGAATGATACGTGCAAAGCAGTGCTCACTGCAATGGAAATCATGCCTACCCTTATTCATCCTAACATCAGACATCTCTCAAATCTATTGTTTTAGGGCATTCGCACAGTAGCAGAAGAGCAGTTCTAATTCTCATCTGTTCTCTACTGATTTGCTTCTTATCCTGTGTCTTTCATAATTCCATGTAAAGATGGCAAAACTCACCGCTGCACAGAACTTACTCTTGTAACTCTTCAAGAGCTGATGTCCCTTTCATCCAGTGAGTCCTGTTACAAAAGAAAACTTGCAGAGAAAATAAGAAACAGAATTTTCAAGCTGACTTCTCAGAAGTTAGTCTCCTATTGAAAGTCTTTGCTAAGAGACCAGCAGTTGTTGAAGCTCACGTGTTTAGATGTTGCTCTTGTCACCTGGTGACAAAATGAAAGGAAATCTGAAGTAAATGGTAGTGCCAAGCATTTAATTTTGGAGTCAACACCATTCACCAACTATAGGAAAGTTGTTCAAACTCTCCTTTTCCTCCAGGGTGTTCTTAGGGGCTGAGCACATTCCCCTAAGCACTTTTTCATCTTTCCATTCTTATTCCTGGCGTTTGGTTGGTTTTTACCTTGGTAGTGAGTGTCACCAGGAAAGCTGCAGGAACCTCTTATCTCTCTCTTTACATTTTTTTTCCAAAGCTCACATTCTTGCCTAGACTTCAGTTCATCTTTATCCTGTAGGTCACCCTACTCAGAACTCTTTCTAGCCCAAACTCAGGAGCTGGAAGGGACCAGCTGACCTTGTGACAGGCATCTCCAAATCCTGGATAGAGAGACGTGCTGAACAGGTTGGTTGCAGCAATGGACAGCTGTGGGAATTCAGCTTCAGACCCTGTCTTGTAGAAACCTGGGTTTCTCCCTGATACACCCTTGCCTTAACAGATACACATTTTGAAGTATTCAAGTGTGAACTGATTTCCAGCCTTGCATCACCCACAGTGTTCCTAATAGTGGGTCATCTGCTTGAGCAGTGGAAACTGTAGAATATGGTCAAATACTGAACAGTGAACCATTAGGATGCACATTCTGGATGAAAATGGACGCTGATCTCAAAAAAACAGGCCTTGGAACCTGCATTTGGAGGGCTGGTTTTCAGAAGCAGCTCTATGCATGGGTAGGTGAAATACAATTTTTTTTTTAAATCACACAACTGTGTAATTAATTTTCAATATTCAGTTTCCAGAATGGAAATACATAGACAAACATATTCCTGTATGTCTGCAGTTCCATAGCTGGCTTGCTCGGTCGTTCCTAGCTGTCTGGTTTCCATATGTGATGGCAGTAATCACTTGCATAGGGTAGACGTGTAATTTCCCAGAACTAATTTTGAGGATCAAGGCCAGAAAATGAAATCATCATTAACATTGGCTGGTATGCACATGTCTGGAGTGTTTACTGGGGAGTTCTTTGAGATATATGCAGTTCTTATTAATCCGTCAGAAACTATATCCTCCAAATCATGAAAGCTCTCATTTTCTTTCCTGAAAAAGGCTAAAACATAAGTAACTGAAACATAGGCTGTCGTTTCCTCTAAAGCTATTACCATTTGGAAGAGTAAGCTTATGATGATTTATTTCACAGCATCTGTTTTACAGCATAGTTTAATTTTTCTTTGTAAATAAAAGAAAAAAAAATCAATCCATACCCAAAATGTTGAAAGAAGCTGAATACTCTGAGTGTCCAGTATTGTATGGTATCTAGAAATCAAGTGTTTTGATAGCCCCAAAGAATACTTGATGTTAGTATTCTGAAAGTATTTCTGTGCCACAAACACACTATTTTAGATGATCAGGGGTGAAGTTCTTTATCTTTCAGGGTAGTAACAAAAATTCCTTAGATTTGTCACCTGACTCCTTCCTGGAGGAAACAATGTGGGACCAGGCTTTTAATAATTTAACATTTCAGCCATAGTGAAGAATTAAAAACATGGCACTCCTTGCAACAAGTGTTTTTATTCTAATCCTCAAAAGTAGGTACCATGCTGACTTGAATTATAATTAGCCTGTAAATAAGAAGTCCTTGATATGACTAATACATGCAGAATTAATCAGAATTAATACTGGGTGCTGTTAGCACCCTTCCAAAGCAGGGTACCTTCTAAGCAGGCAGAACTTAAAAGCAATGGGCAAATTAGGCTTACTAAAAAGCAATAAATGGTTGTACCAAGTAGGGCTCCTTGAGAAGTTTCGGGGGTTTAGCCAGGTTGTAAGATTTTAGTGCCTTAACTAAATGAATCATAAAGGCTAAACATGCATTTGGAAATTCTAAACCAGAATTGTTTTCCTAGATTTAGAGACTGATTAAGGAGTAAAGATATTGTTTCAAATGTGATGAGTGAGCCGGGCAACCTGTTTCAACTGGCCATTTCTGGAGCCAGTTCTGAACTGGTATGAAAGGACTTAACAAAGACCTTATAAAACAAGGTTAAGTTTTGTGGGTTTTTATCAGATTTCCTTTTACCTTACTCATTTCCTTCTTATGAGCTGAATACTTGTAGTCCTCCCGAGAGCTGAATTCCCATGGACATCGGGCTATATATAAAGTCCCTTTAATGCCCTTCATGGTGAGAAAGTACAAGGTGCTGTTTTCTCTGCTACAGTCAAAGGCCAGCTGAGTTGCTGAGAAATTCCCTTGCTGCAGCTGAGTTGCTGCAGATGCAGGCAGGGCACCAGCAAGCACAGCTTCATCTATTGCCATGGGCTGCTCTGGTCCAGACTCCTGAGATCCTGGCCCTCACTCCTCTCCAGAGTGAAAATGTTGCAGCTTTGTTTAAATGGCAATCTCAGAAACACTGTCTGGGGGCAGCAGATGGTAATTTCTGGAGAATCAACACAGCACCACCAAGTCAAATCCAATTATTATAACTTCAGAGCTGTTCTCTAAATTGCTTTGCGTCTGGGATTTGGGGTTTGGTTTTGTTTTTCTGGCTGCTCTTCTGTATATCTCTGCTTTGGCAGGATTCTTTCAGTAAAGTTAGGCAAGGAAAGGGCATCATGCTTTGTTTGTTTTAAATACACTGATGAGTGGGTCAGGATAACACATAACACAAGCATACCTTGGTCTCCTGATGTGATTACAGTGAGGATCCTTCCACAGCAGTGCTTGTCAGAAAGGGCACTTTGGGTTCTCCAAGGTCTGGGACCCATGAGTAATTTGCAGGCTGCCCTGTGCCAGATGCAGTTGTTTGGAGGACCATTATACCTACGGATGCTCCAGGTCTGCCCCCAAGTTTGTTGGAGCTTGTCAGGGTTCTCCTCCAGCCCACACAGCTACATTTTCCATGTATGGCTCCTCTGGGGTGGAGCCACATTGCCAGAATCCTCCACAGAGCTTCTCGATGCTTTGGCATGAGTTGCCAACCCAGAAGTGTGCACGCAGGAATCCTCACCCTGGCACTTTCAAACTTGCAACACCAGGAGAAGTCCTAGCTCCATAGCAGACCTGCCATGGTCACAGCACTGGGGCAGACAATGAATAAAGTATTTCAGGACCAATGAACTAAGTAATAAAGGTGAGCACTTGACATTTAAACTTCTCTAGCTAGTTCTAATGCATAGCAGTGGATGAGGATTGAAATGACATTGTGACTTGCAAATTCATGGTTTTAAGGTTGGTTTAGTCTCATTTCTATAGCACAGAGAAAAGAATGCAGTAATCTGAAACAGAAGGAAAATAGTAAGGTGGAAATGAAACTTAAAACAAAAAAAATATTAAGAGCTTTTGCAGTTTTTATCCATAAAGGGAATAACTGGCTCGTGTGTTTTATGGCTTTAAAAACAACAAAATATTTTATCAGTCACCTGAAATATTTTTATTTACCAAAGTAGGACAGTAATTTCAGAAATGGAAGCAGATTTATTTTATTGTTATAGAAAAGTACATGTTTTGGCTGCTGTTCTGCAGCACAGTTCATTTTGTTTTGGCAAACATTGATCTGGATGGGAAAATGTGTTATATTCATTAGAAGAATAATGATAGAAGGGTCTTCTGTGGGAAAGCAGTGCATCCAACGAGGGCTGTTCTTTAGTGATTGCTTGTATCAGCATAGAACTGTGTATTTCAGGCACTGGGGTTGGGATAGGCCTGTCTGTGAGAACAAAGTTTCAAATAATTGAGATGTTGTGTGGCTCAGGTGGGCAATGAAGACTAATTCTAACTGAATGCAGTGCTAGAACTGCACTGTTAATAAGCATTTCCCAAATTAGTGGTGTTTAAAACAGCAATTAGCATTGCAAATGGAATTTCAACTGTCCCAAGTTTTAGCCAATTACAGGTTCTGTTAAAGTTAAGACAGCCACAGTGAACAGTGTGTTTTAGAATTAACCCCTAATATCAAAGCTAGCCTCTGCCTCAGGCCATCAAAGCTTTAATCATCATGAAAACGGGTTATTAATATGTCTAGATAATAATCCTCATAAAAAATTGACTCTTCTGTGAATTAAATTACAAGGTAGCTTTTTTACTATTCAATTGCAGTAAAGCTCTTGCTATGCCAGGGTTACAGTGTGGCCTTAGAGGGCCCTTTCCTCTTTCAGACATTTAATGGTAAGAGGTGCAAACGAGCATTAGCAAGGTTTGTGAAGTGCAGTATATACCATTTGCTGTCTGACCCACTACTGTTTCTACAGCTTTGGGTGAAAATGAGCATGCAGAGAGGCAGCCTCTAAAATATTAACCTATCAAGCCATTAAAAATTATTCTTACAAAGGCAAAAAAAATCACTCCTGTGAACTGGAAGCAATTCACAAGCTTGAGGGTTTTTTTCTAATCCCAAACTGCCTGTGTTGTATGAGGGATGCAAATTGCTCCAAGCCCTCCCAGCAGATTGAAGGTCGAATGCTGGAAGTCATTTTGTTGACCTCCTGTGCAATGTGGTGGTCTCTAAGCAGTGATTTCATCAGTGTGCCAAAGGGTTAAACTCAAATGTCCACTCAGCTCTGGCTGATGGACTTTCTGTACAGCTGCCAAACAGCCTTTCAAAGGAGGGAGTTTCTTATTCTCTTTCAAAACCTGCCTGTGTAACTCCTGTCCAGATTGTGAGTACCCTGCTCCTGCTTTAGCTTGTGGTTTCATCTAGATTCTTTTTAGATGAAACTTTGGTTTTATTCTAAGTGGTTGTAGCGAGATGTTTTGTAAGTCTTGGTTACTCCAATTCCTTGTGTTTCTCTCAGCATATCGTGGTCATTTGGAACAAATTCTGAGCTCATTTAATCAAGAGACTTAAGATGAGGTGATGCTTCAATGAATCCCAGAGCTACAACATTGTCAATTCAAATATCTTTGGAGATTTTTGGGAAGGAGGGACTTTGCTTTGGACTTTGGCCAGAAATTTTCTCATGGTATGCAAGTGTTGTAGTCCTGAGCAAAGTGCAAGAATTTGACTCGAAAGCTGTGCATCAATCTCTCAGTGACAGTTCTAAGCCTTACCACTGGAAAGCTCATGTGGTCACTGCATATTTCTTCTTCCTGAAGTCACAGAATCATAAAAGCATTCCAGTTGGAAAAGACCTTCAAGATCATAGAGTCCAACAGTTAACCCAACCATGCCAGTCCCACCACGAAACCATGTCCCCCAGAACCTCATCTACATGTCTTTTAAATACCTCCAGGGGTGGTGACTTTACCACTTCCCTGGGCAGCCTGTTCCACTGCTTAGTAACCTTTTCAGTGAAGATTTCCTTGGTTTTGGGTTTGCTAGAGACCTTCTTTTCTTTGACCTGTTAATGATGGATTGCTGATGAGCACGCAGATGAATGTGTAAGAATGCCTGCTAATTTGCTCACCCCATGCAAATACCTGCATTGCTATGGAGGTGAAGAGAAATATTTCCCAGCTGCTTTAAATTCACTGTCTCTACAGGTTGTCAGTAATTATATCAATACAGGATTATGACACATCTGTCTTTTAGCTATTTCAAAGGGCATTTGATGGGTAATTTTTAGTCATTAAGTTCAAGGCTATTACTAAAAGACTAATAAGGAAGTACTTTTGAATTTGGTTACACTCCTGATCTTAACATTTACCATGGCTTGTCAGTATAGCTTCTTGATTCAAATTTATGTGAAAAAAAATGCAATATTAAATAGCAGGAAACTTTGCTCAGGAGAGTTTGTGAAGGAAAACATATGGCTTATTAATCTTCCATTATCCCCCTTCAGGCATGGAGATAGGTAATAAAATACATCCTTACTCCTCTACTTAATGCTGCTTCTGCTGCAACTCGGCTTGATTCCTGCTGCTTGTCTGCTGTGTTTGTAGAAATGAATGGGCAAGAAGAAGGCAGAGCAGAGAGGGAATGAGGAGAACTGTGGCTCTTTCCCAGCTGTTCACAGCCAGAGGATTTGTCTGGGTACAGAAAACTGAAGCATTGTACTGTCAGAATGAGGAGGGGGATAACCATGATGTTGGGAGTCTCTGACTTGCAAGGAGATCACTTTTGATCTCTTTTTGGGGATGACCTGTCTTACCTTGTCTGCCCATCCATTCACATGCCACAATAGAGAGCTCCCTCCTAATACATGACTGAAATGAACCCTCCCTTTTAAAACACAGGAATCACCCAGAACTCCCCTCCTGCCTTCAGAGGTAGCAGTTTGGTGTATTATGGTTTATTCCAGGTTGCATATTAACTGTCCTTAACCACATAAAAACTTTTTTTGACACCTTCTGCTTCATTTGCATTTCATGTGCTGTGTGCTGGCTTGCAACAAGAGTTTATGCTGAGGAAAGGTACCTGTGATTTCACATATTTCTATATATGGAGATCTGTAAGCAATACAGGGAAAACACTATCCAAAAGAAGCATGTGTAACTGTGATTATATACTGCCAAATAAATAATTTAACATGCCTCTTGTATTTTTAAAGGGTGAGCCAGGTTTCATTGGTCCTCAAGGAGAACCTGGGTTGCCAGGGCTACCAGGAACAAAGGTAAGGGCAGTTGGCCATCACTCTGGTACGAAGTCAAATTCAACCTCTTCAGCACATGGCAGAGACTGAGACTGTACAAATGGAGGAAAATATGGAAGGTCATAGTTCATGGACCAGTGCTAGGATAAATATCTTTATATTGATGCTCTCAGTGTGAAGGCAGATGTTATATCCATTCATAACTGAAGGTCAGCCATTGCTTTTATTCATGTTAGCATCCCAAAACTTACTTTTTCAAGTGACAGAATCTGCACGACTTCAGGAACCATATTTTCATCATTTACTTTTAGAGAAAAAGCTTGTGTGTGCAGGTTTTGGAACTTTGGTCTTACACACCAGACTCTGAACATACAGATCCACAAAAACTTGTGGCTCTTTTCTTTCTTTCTAGATATTGGGTTTTTTTTAGCCACTGCATGGCAAAATTAGAATATGATGAATCTTAAAGTCTCACAGTTTGGGAAACTTTATTCCAATCCTTTCAGAATAGGGAGAAAACTCCCAAACCTTACAAATCCCATTTCCATTTTGAAGCCCTCTTCTTTCTGCTTGTGAGAAGACTGTGTTTACTTAGGGGAGAGTTCTCCAACCCTTACAAATCACAAATAAACTTGAAAATATTTTCTTCTGATGGTTTGGTCTCTTTGACAGTGCTGAGTTAGTGCTGTGATGAAGACTGATGAGTATTTTGTGATATATGTGTATCTGTTGCAATAGGGTGACAGAGGAGAGGCAGGCCCTGTTGGGAAGGGTGAACAAGGTGAACCTGGAATTCCTGGACCAAAGGTCAGTCTGATTTTACATTGGAAATGTTTAGTTAGTTTTACACCTATGAATATGTGTTTTCCTGCTGAAAAATAGAACAAAAAAAAAATAAAAATTGGTGGGTGAGCTTTTAAAATGCTGTCAAACACTTGAGTGCAGTCCAGAAGACAGTGGCAGCTTTGTGTTCACAGCTGTGGAACTGCAGTCTGAATGGACTCTTGTTTGGTCTACAAAGTAAAGACACTACCTACATACACTGTCCTGGAGTTGGCCTAATTCATTCCAGCTAAAGTCCTGACCTCCAGCTCCCAAACTTTCCCCATCCATGTTTGAACTCTGACCAGTGTTGTTAGTGAATGCAGAGAAAATCCATTTTGCATACTGTTCTACTCTGTAAGAAAGAGATCATTCTAACTACATTTTAGCATTGTCTTCATACTTTCCACTGTGTCAATACCATCAAGTTTTCCTTTGCTAATACACTTTGAAATACACTAAAGCAGATTCCATCCTTCTTGGCCAGTTAGTTTGAATTCACGTGAACCACTGGTAAAAGTAGTTATGGTAACACTTTATTTTAGTCTTCTTATTATAACTTCTCAATCTCTCAGTTGTAATTTTTTTTTTCAGGAGCTATGGAATGATATAGGTCATTCCTGCAAACCAGTGTTAATTATGGCTACTCTTTACTAATGCCACTACTTTTCCTTTGGAAGGATGGAATCTGTGGCCTTTGCATGCTGGTGTTAAAGAATAAATGACTCTGGGTACTCTTAAATTCAGTGCCTTTACAGATTCATTATCTTGGTCATATAAAATGAAGTATTTCTGCTGTTCCATACTGTAGTTAGTCGTTGCTAATTTCTCTACTCCCATTTCTCTGTCATTTTTCTGCTGTCTTCCTTCAAACAGGGGAAAACAGGTGAACCTGGATCTAGAGGCCCCAAAGGGTCAAAGGTTAGTAGTAAAGAAATTGTCTTTAGTGGAGTAATTAACATGCTCATTTTTAGGATAAATTATTTATAAAACTTTGGAGAAACTTCACTTGCCTTTTTAAAGAACCTGCAGTAGTCTGCAGTGTTCTTTATAAGTGAAACCACCTGACTTTCAGCTTTAGCTATTAGAGTCCAATCCTGTGTGTGTTAAACTCTAGTTCCTATTTCTGTTATAACATCTATTCCACTCTGTTCTGGTTTTCCCCATGCAAATTGGTTTCTCTCTGTGTAACTGATGTGGGTTAGTCCTCCTGTCTGCCAGGAACCAGCACATCACTATGCCTGTGGAGCTTTAATTGGCTTTTGCAATCATTTTGTGGATCCACACTTTGGTGAATTAGGAAACCAGCAGGATTCCAGGTACTTCAGATTGACATAAGATGCCCAGAAGTCCTACAAAGGCAAGACCTGTAGGTTACATTACTGATTTACCTGCCTTAAAAACAACATTGTTTGTCTCTGTTCATCCATCCAGCTTGGTATAAATATAATTGGCTCAATATAGAGAGAGATATAAAATATATGCTTTGCTATTACCTCATCTGCTGTGCAAACACTGTGCTCACTGGCCTCCTAGATCCAGTAGGAATTTCTGATATATAAATTCTACATTAGTCAAGTATAAGGACATTTTTCCTATTGACATTTTGTC
>VYZU01063668.1:80058-90726 GCA_013401355.1 Ceyx cyanopectus | reverse complement strand
ACAGCATGAAGGATTCCAGGTACTTCAGATTGACATAAGATGCCCAGAAGTCCTACAAAGGCAAGACCTGTAGGTTACATTACTGATTTACCTGCCTTAAAAACAACATTGTTTGTCTCTGTTCATCCATCCAGCTTGGTATAAATATAATTGGCTCAATATAGAGAGAGATATAAAATATATGCTTTGCTATTACCTCATCTGCTGTGCAAACACTGTGCTCACTGGCCTCCTTCATGCTGTATGATGGAGTCAAAGCCAAATGAAAGATTTGTTTAGGCAGTTACTGTGTCTAATGTCAGAATAAAGATGACAAGACAATGTAGGCTGATAGGACAGTGTTTGTAGTACTTGTAAGGTCCTTGAAGTGTGGCCCGTTTACAGTGCTGAAAGGTGTGATTAATTAAGTGCCACTTAACCTCATTCATTCCCACCAGAAAGAAACATTGGAAAGGTGGGAGAGCTGTTGAAGGATTTAAAGCATCAGAATAAAAGAGTAAATAAAGCTTTTATTTGCCTACAGTACCTGGGCACACCCAAAATGCACCAAAAAAAAAAAAAAAAAAAAAANNNNAAAAAAAAAAAAAAAAAAAAAGATATTAAATATATCCCCTTTAATTCCCTTTTTATCAGAAAAGGACACTATTTTCATTTCCCCCATATATCTGTCTTGACAATCCAGCCCACAGAAGTCAGTCTAATAGTTGGGAACCTCATTTTTTAACAATTCTAGTGACATGTTCACTCTCTGCTGCCAGAAAGAAAAGGCAGATGGCACAACTTTGGCTATGTCCTGCCACCAGCCCACTCTCCATATCCAATAGGAAAATTATACAAACTACTTAGCTGGTTATCTGTCCTTTATGGGTCGTTTGGGATTGCTTATTCCAAATCAATACAGCACTCTAAAAATTCACACAGTACCAACTGCATCACTCAGCCCTGCCATTGCACAGATTCCAAAGGAATTTTTGCTTTAACTGCTTAAGATCCTGTTTATGGTGTTTATGTTTATGATGGGAGGCCTTTTAAACTGCTTTAAAAGGTAAACATATTTAAGGTAAACATATTTAAAAGGTAAACGTGTTTAAGGTAAACATACTTTAAAAGGAAGAACTAAGTGATATAGTGTCAAATGACATGCCTGTTTTCAAATATTTTTACATAGGGTGATACAGGTGACAGAGGTGACACAGGGTCTGTGGGTCCACGGGTAAGTCAGCTTCTCATTTCAGCTGCTTTTGCCTTGTACTCTCAGATTGATTCCAAGCTATGAACTGAAACTGTAGCAGCAACTCCAGTAAAACCAGTGAAATTAAGCACTGGACTCTGCTGGAACTTGTGTTGCTAACTGGAATTTAATATAAGTAACAGCCCTTGCTACCATTTGGAGCAGTCTCCTGTTTGTGAGCAGGATGTTAGATGCCAGATGTTCTGAGACTGTTCACAGCCAGTGCAGAACTAAAGTGCAGGAACTGCCTAAATACTTGACCTCAGAGGAGTTTAGCGTATTTACTTTCCTACTGCAGCCCAAGTTACTGTGTACTGACTTGCTTGTTTATGTTTCTTTTAAAAATAATTGGTTTTATTTAAAAAGTCTGTAGTTTAATGCTCACTTCTGTGGTTTATAGTAATATACCATAAGAACAACAAGATTCCAAGACCTCCCAATCAAATCAAATCACGTGTCAGTAGTTAAGTGTCTAAAATAGACTTTGGCGAGGCTCTCAAAAAACTTTTATGGAAAATATATTACAGGGACCACCTGGACAGAAGGGAGATCAAGGTGCAACAGAGATAATTGATTATAATGGCAATATCCATGAAGCTCTGCAGGTAGGCAAACATAACAAGGCTGGAGTGGCTCAGTCTGGTGTGGGAACAAGCAGTTTGACAGCATTGTATTTCTCTTTTGTGTAGACCTTGAAAACATTCTGTGTGCCAAGATTTGCTGAGCTTATTAACCATGAATCCCTTTCTATATTTGGAAACCAGTTTTTCTCTTTGGTGTTAGACAAGCTGTTTCCTTGATACAATTTTGTTGAGTGAATTAGTTTCATTTCCCCTGGAGAGTATTGACATCATCTAATGAGGATCAAGCTGATTCACTGCTGGCTCTGGTGCTTCATGCTGAATTCATGTAATAAACCACATACATAGGTTCAAGAGATTGTCTGCTTTTCAGTTCACATAGTATAATATTGACATTTTTTTCTTCTTCTTCTTCTTTTCCTCCTCTTCTTCCTATACAATGCAAAGAGCAGAATATTTAAGATTTGGAAACCATGTAATGTGGTTCCATTAGCAAGCTGTGGATTCAATCAGAAACTTGAGTATGTTAAATAGGCCAAGCACTAGTCTTCCCACTGATTCATTTCCAGAAAACTTATTTTGACTGGTGTGCAGAAAAGTGTGGAGGATTAACGTGAGGTTACAAAAAGAATGAATGAGTGTTTGCATAAAAGCAAAGTACCAAGTTGACATATGTCATTGCAGTCAGGGTGATTTACACTGCAGTGTACTCACATGCAAATTCAGAGCAGTCTCACTCCACCACAGTGAATGGTTGGCTTATGTGCAGCTGAAGACTGAATTTGGCTCATTGTGCATCTGATCATTTTCTCACTGAAGCTGCTGGACTTACTTGCTTGTATTTACTCGGTGGGAGTGGATAAGTGTCTGGCCAGTCATTTGGGTTTTGAAAAAAACTAATAAAAAAAACCCCAAAACTTCACTGCCTTTACTAAATTCTCAAAGTCTGTATGTTGTAAAGGCTAAATCCACTCTTTCTTTGTGAGTGGTGTCCGTGGGGAAGTCTATATGGGCATGTTGTGAGGCTCTGCAATCTGTCTGTCTCCTTTGGCTTACTTCTAAGGGAATTCTAACATGCAACTTTGGTCTTTTAAATCACTCTTCGAGTTAGGTGCCTGAAAGTAGCCTGAAATTTATCTTGCATATTATCAGAGGCCTTAGCCCCTGTGTCTCCTTTGCATCTTAACTCTGGCATCAATGCTACTTTCAAGCTCCCTCAGATAAGCAGCAGCACATAAAGAAGTCTTAAAAAGGGACTGAAGCCTGTTGCAGGAAGCCTATATCCCATTGTAAATCATTTCATATGTCGTCACCTTCTGATCCAGGGCAAGAAATAATTGATAGTAATGGGAATGGCTGTGCAAGGATGGTGTAAGAAAGATTATATGGGATCAGTTGAAAATAATCCTTGCCAAATCCAGCTCAGTCTTTTCAGATGGCAAGCACCCGTTCCTAAGTCTCCTGGTGCCAAATTCTTAGGGGCTCTGAGATTTGCAGCTCTCCCACAGAAGCCAATGAGAACCTGCAGCTCTCAGCACGGAGCTGTGAACTTGCACAGAATTTGGCTGGCTGGTTGAAGAAGTTGACAAGAATTTGCAAGATCTGGGCTGCCTGTCTGTCCTGTTAGAATTTAGTAATAAATCATCAAGCAGCCTAGAAGCTGCAGAACAATTTAGTGACTTTGCCTTGTGCTTCCTACTCGATCTCGTGTGTTAGTGGAGAATCAGATGTCTTAGTTCATCAGCACTGAAAATTGTGATCTTAAAATCATCATCACAGTTCAAGCAAGACCCCTGCTGAGTGTATGTGGCTTTCACTTGGAGGACCAGATGCAAAATACTCTTGAGACCTATTCTGCAGAATTTCCTAAGGCAAAAAGCAAGAGCTGCAAATGTTTAGCCTTTGGAGGAACTACAGGATCAAATACTAAAATCTGAATTAACCCATTAGTGTGAACATGCAATTTGCAAAGGTTATTTTAGATTTTCATATCTAGATAATTTTTTTTCAGCATTTTAAAAGTTTTTTGCTATATTTCCATTAATAGATAAAATACAAAGGACACCAATATATTAAAGCCATGTGTTAAATAACTTATTTTTTCAAGTACTTTGTATTGATCAGGTTCCAGGTTCTTGACAACAGTATGTATTGTTGCACTGGCAAGCAAAGATTCTTTTAAAGCTTAAAACAAGATTTGCAAACCTTTGTTTGCACATAGGAAATCAGTTAGAAAAGTTAAATTTTTTGTTCCATGTAAGCCAGTAGGTTCTTCACAGGCAATAGGAAAGCATGTGCAAGCAGCAGTATTTGGGGGTTTTAGTGTTTTAAAATATAGACAAGTTTTAAACACTTTTTCACTTGCTTTTAGATTCTTCTTTGGCAAGAAATGTAGCTGGTCAAGATAGTGGTGCCTCCTTCCATGATAAAAATGTCTTCTATCTTTACAAACATTTAAAGCAGAACTGTAGTAAATAAAGCTGGGTTTGTGGACAGTTTTGGATTTAGAACTTTTGTGTACATCTGCCTTTCTGTATTAAAATCAGTGTTATATCTCCTCTCTAGGAATTGCATTTATTAATCAAACATTGGTGCAAAACCAGCAGAGACTGCAAAGTATAAGGCAAATCCTTTAGACAAGACACCACTTCATTGTGTTTTCTTAAAATTATTAAGCCAAAAACTTTTGGAAGACTTTTACTATGATTTTGCTATTTAGACATCATTTATTTGACCTCTTAAACTGTATGAGAACCTGCAGTCTTCACCTGTGTAAAATCCTGATTTCCACAGAAGCCAAGCAGCTAGTACAACCCTGGGAGTTGAAAATAACATGGTTTTTACTCTTATTTTTTGGAGGCGTGGTGTCTCCCAGATGCAGCATAGGTTTAGTGGAGACTGTAACAAGCAGAATAATTTCTGTGTTCAGTTCTGGTAATGGTGTCTCTTGTTAATACATTCTGCCCACAGAGGATTGCCACCCTGACTGTCACGGTAATGCCTGCTGCATGACTTTGTGTGTGTTGTAGAACCTTCTCCTTTGTGCTGTAGCATGTTCATAATTCTGCTAGCTCAGGATATACCTTAATTGGATATTAACCTGGTTCAGCATCACATCTGTTTGCTTATTTGCTCTGTATTCCATAACAGAGAACCTGTTGTTGAAAGCCCTTCGACAACGGAACCAGTTCAGCCCCTGCTGAATTAATGGCAAAAATTCACTTTACTGAAGTAAGAGCCCAGGAAAATATAGAACTCAGTGTTCCTCTAGGTACACATCCAGGCAGACAGCTGCTTTGGTATTTTTGGGGTATGTTCCCATCTGTGTGTGCCTATATGGGAGTCGAGTGAAAACATGAAGAAGGATTTGAGTACCAGACAGGTTTTTTTATTATCAACCTTATTTTCAGGGCAGAAATTCAGTTCTTGCAAATGGGCTTGTGAAGTAACTTCATTTGGGAATTTTCAGTCCAGATGCTAATTAATTATTTTCTGGGGGGGGGGAAAGCCTGTCTCTGTTAACTATAAAGAAGTAAAGTTGAGCAGAAAGTAGAAAACCCAAGTATGAGTCATTATCTTATGCCATCTTATCAGAAATAAAGATAAATTTTCTAGCACTTGTCCCTAAAATGTGCAGAGGACTGACCAGTCCAGTGCTCTTAACTCCAGCCTGTTTCTGTGTCTGGTTTAACCACATGAGGCCAGACACAATCTCTGAGAATACTGACAGCTAAGGGATGCTGGTGGCATTGCAGGCTCAGCCTGCCCTTAAAGCACCAGACCTGCTGTGAAAAAAAGGTTTTTCTTCTTCTTTCTGTTCCAAGTTCTTTTCTGAAAGATTGCTCTTTGTCCTGTTTTCCTATCTGTGCCGATGCTCTTTTTGTATTAGTGGAGGGGAGTTTAAAATCTGGTTTGTTGTTTTATTTTCTTTAAAACATCCCCTTCCAGACTACTGTTTAATAGGTGATGCTGTCCACAGCATGAGGTAGAAATAAAATAGTTATAACTCATTCCATGGCAATTTCACAAAGCTCTGGGTATCCCCAAATGCACTTAATATCCTTTAGCAGAATCCTCTTTGCTATCAGGAGCTTTCTCCTGACCTGGGTTTCTTTTAGATCAGGATGTAAGGGCTGGAAAACGTGGCTGAGGTGAGTTTTGGTTTCCCTGCCAGTAAGAGGAGCTTTGCCATTGCATCAGTGGGAGCAGCACAACTTCATGATATCATATGAGCTGCACTGTTATTTTAACATTGCTTTTTTGGTATCCTTCTGCTTCTTGAGAGTTGTTATAGATTAACAACTTGTCCATAAGTGTCCTCTGTTCCCCCTGTGTTGAAAATCTAACTATATATAGTCGAATATATAATGATAGAATATAGAATACATGTAACTATATATAGTAGCTGTATTAATACTCAGCTTGTGTTTACATTGTGAGTTCTGCAAAAATTTATTTAAAAGCTGAGAGGTTTGTATGTTTCTGTTTAGGGACCACCAGGACCCCCAGGACCCCAAGGGCTGCAAGGGCCAAAGGTGATCTTCATTTCTTTACCTGTTGTATCTTAACAGTGGAGGTATTTTCTGGTTTTTTTAACTGATATGTGCACACAGGTTCAGAGCTCCCCTATACAGCACATTTAACTGTGATTTTACCAAACATGGCACGTTTCAAATTTGGCACCCTAGCCTTTTGAAATGTAGCTTTCCAGAATAGGTGCTTTGTTTAGTTGCCACACACAGATGCTCAGCTGAGAACTTGCAAAATTACTCAGTCCTGAAACGGAGCAGAAGCATCTCACCCATGGACCTGCACTGAGGCTGGTCCCTGGCACTCTGCAAAGTAGCCACATGACCAGACAGTGGCTCCTGTGCAGCATGGGTGGGAATGAGGTAGGCAAAACTGTGTGCAGGGCACCACTGGCCACAGCCTGAGTACTTGTGAATGCAGCTTTTATATTACAGTGGTGCCCACCCAAATAAGCACAATATTTTCTCATGTCAGTAAAAATTAAAGCACGCAGATGTGGGCAGGAGCCTGGCTGCAAAGCCAAGCCTGCTAATCCCACCTGCCTGGTGCTATGTGTGGTGCCAGGCCTGTTAGTGAGCAGCCCACACAGAGACAATGGATGCCATATTCTGCACTGTTCTATGAAATCTAATTAATAAATGTGCCTATACTTAAAAAAAAGTGCTGCAGTTCATGGACCCTCCTTAAACTGATTTAAATTAGGTGAGATTATTCTTCTACTTCTTAAATACTACATATATTCTATTTTCTCTCAGTGATTCTTAAGCTCTTCTAAGAGTAAATACATCTCTCCTCGGTCACAATACTAGACACCTTGATTTAAGCTTCATCCAAGATATCATATGGAAATAATCCCATTATTAATGTTAATTGTTTTGAGAAATTGTAAGACCCCAGGCTTGGGGTCTTTCCCCTGCATGGAAACTAATGGTGGAATACAGAGTTCAGTGTGCAGAAGTCCTGCATTAGGATATACCCAGCATTTCTGCATCCTGGAGTTTGCTGTAAAACACAGGGAAGCTGGAGTGGGGAAGAGATTGTTTCTTCATATGGGTGAGCGTTCTCATTCAGAATTAATGGTGTAAAGCAGAATGCATCCTGACAGGAGTTTCTTTCCAGTATGATAGTAATGTCATCAGTGTAACTTGCTTCCTTGGAGAATTCTATTAAGGAACTGGTCACAGGGCAATGTTGTGAATGTGAAATCCTTCACTGGTTGATTTATGTTAGCAAGGGAAAAAGAAAAACCCTGAGTTTCTCTCCACCCTATGTACATCAAAAAGCATGATTCCATATTTATTCCAGTAACTGCTGAAGCTTCCTTTGGATTGGAGTCTTTTCACCAGGCTTCCAGGGTTGTTTTTTCTTTTTCCTTTCTTTTTATGCACTTGTCTGGCCCTTATACAACCCAACGTTTGTGTAACAACCTAATCAGCAGGGCTGTTTATTCACCATGTTGCATATAGGTGTTATATATATGCTGTTCTTTTTGACAGAATATTCTTTGCTTTTATTGTTGTTAATTAAGGCAATTTCTCTGCCTCTTTCCTGTAATGACTGGGGCAGTTGGGATAATCCAGTTCCACCTTCTCTTTTGCAGGGTGAACCAGGATCCCCAGGAGCTCAAGGAGTTGATGGGGAGCAGGTACATTATGTCCAAATCATATAGTGAAGGTCGTGTGAGTAACCATAGGTTACTTCAGGAGATTATTCCTGGGATCCCAAATTGTACCTTAGATTGCATAATCTTAATAATAATATAATGATAGTAATTAATAAAGCTCATAATTTGAGTTGCTGTTTACTCTGAGGTCTAATAATGGCTACATTACCACATTTTCATAACAAAGGTCAATCTGTAGAATGACTTGTTCTGCTTATTAGAATCAAAGCTAGACTTCTGTTGGTGTCTCTGGTTTTTTTACATGACCTGCTGAATACGTACATATTTTAGGGTCCAAAAGGCTCAAAAGGAGATACAGGTGATCCTGGAATGCCTGGAGAAAAGGGAGGAATTGGACTGCCTGGCCTGCCAGTGAGTATGACAAATAAATTCATTTTAGCTATAACACTTGCATTTGTTCTCTGTTCTACTATCAGGAATTTCCAGCAGGGCTAATAAATTCAAATGGGACAGAAAGCACTGGGGAAGAAAATCCTGAGATTGTTCTGCAACTAATCTAGGAGGTGTAAGATTGTCAGAACTTTTCTTTCCACTTACAGTCAAACAAAACATTGCTTTGGGAAGAGAGAGATTAGTTGGCATGCTCACCAGCTTGGTACCTGACTTGTAAACTGTAGCACAAGTTGGGCAAGTGTAGCTCGTGGGAGAAAGGAGCTGGGTGTTGAACAATTTTAAGGAATTTTAGAGGACTTAGATTGAGGAGGGAGAGAAACTGCATCAGTATTTATGGGATTCATTCTTCCTATCCCTGTACACATACAAATGAAATTTCTCAGTAAAAACAGAAACAATTCCAAAGTATCCATAGTACAATCTATCATGAAGGGAGTGCCAGTGTAAGGGCTTGTGATAAATATCCTGCCACATTTGATAGCCAACAATATAAAATCACAGTTTTACATTTGTTAACAGCTATTAATAAAGTAAACCCAAAAGTTTTAAAATAGGAATTCCATAATATGTGTGCTATATTATTCTATTTTTAAATTGCACTTAATTGCATATAAATATTGTCATTTCTAGACTGATTGCTAATAAGATGAAAGCTGTTTGTAAGTGCTGTTTTGTAATAATTTTGTAGGGAGCCAATGGTGTGAAAGGTGAAAAAGGAGATGTTGGTTTGCCTGGTGCCCAAGGTCCTTCAGTAAGTCTCTGTGTGGTGTTGCAGTGAATGCAGTAGTTCAGCAGTGTTCTCCAGCTTTTGATTCAGAGCAATACTTTGTATTCATGACTGATCTTTCCTGACATCCTTGATCATTCCTATGCTTGAACTTTCACTGTATTTTTCTACAGAATAATTATTTGCCCTTTTGAGAATGAAGGGACTCCTGGTCTGCTTAAAAAGTACTGTTAAAAACATTCTAATGATACAATCCTGTTCTGTTTATTCTCTCACTTTGAAAAAGAGTCCTGCTTTCTTCAGTGAAAGCCTTCTGGCTCCATAATGAATCACAGAATCATTTTAATTGGAAGAGAACTTTTAGGATTTTCAAGTCCAACCATTCACCCAGAACTGCCAGGTCACTGCTAAACCACATCCCCAACCAGCATGTCTACAAGTCTTTTAAATGCCTCCAAGGATGGTGACTCAACCTCTTCCCTGGGCTTGACAACCCTTTCAGTGAATAAATTTTTCCTAATACCCAGCTTTTTACCTCCCCTGGTGCAACCCCGAGCTCACTACAAGCTCCTTTTGGGTAGATGGAGAGAGTGAGAAGGTCTTTCCTGAGTTCCTTTTTCTCCAGGCTAAACAACCCCAGTTCCTTCAGCTGCTCCTCACCCAGCTTCATTGCCCTTCTCTGGACAGGCTCCAGCCCCTTGGTATCCTTCTTGGAGTGAGAGACCCAAAACTGACCCCAGGATTGGAGTTGCAACTTCACCGGTACCAAATACAGGGGGATGATCAGTTCCTTAGTCCTGCTGGCCACACTATTGCTGAATCAAAAGATAAAACAAACAAACAAACAAACAAAAGAAAATACAAAACAAAGAGAAACTGATGAATGTTATCAGAGCACATTAAGTTAGAAAACCCCAGAGCAAAAGTTGACCACCACTCCCTTGTCAGTACTGACATGCCCTGGATATTTGGAGCCATAACTCTGAGGAGTCAGAGGATACCCTCTGCTGCTGCAGGACTCACCAGCACCCTGTATCTCCCAGTCTCTTTCTCTGAAATTAATTTGTTACAATTTAATTCACTGACTTACCTTGTTTTGCTTCTTTTCCCACTTGAAACAGGGCTTTCAGTATTTAGATTTCACAGCTGAAAGCTTACTTTGTTGCCAGCCCCACCAGCTAGTGTAGCAGAGGGGTTGTGCCTAAGTCTGAACACCTGATTTAGCATCCCTGCAGGCTGCCACCTTGCAGGTTATGGTAATAGCCCTTTGGGATTAAACCCAACAGAGATTATATTTAACTGTAAATATCATTATGAAATTCTCTTCCATGACTTTGCTAGGAACACAGAAAAACCATCACAGAAAAAGCAGGGACTAAACACTGAGCTACCTGATTACGTGTTTTAATGACTTGAGGGAATTCTTGGTCCAAGGGGGCTAAATGAAATATGAAGAGAGACAAAGGGCAATTTTGAAAATATGCTGAATCCCAGCTTGAATTTAGTGTCTTTTCCATTCATC